>JAFNEN010002557.1:0-15431 GCA_019343175.1 Oedothorax gibbosus
TGGGATGTCCATCCTCACCCTCAAGGTATTATTTTTTTAATAATTTTATTATATTATGTAACTAATAGTGTTCGAAATTAGATAAAGAAATTTAGGAGCAATCTGTGCGACTAACTTAAAAAACCTAGGAGCAAATGTACATTAGGGGGAGCGGGGCTATACACATAAGGGAGATTCGTCGATACATAGCAAATTACAAAGTAAAGGTTATATGAACAAAATCAATATATAATTTGATTATTTGGCTACTGATCATACATAAACATTTTGGAACTATTCCACTTATTTACATGTAAAAATTGATGATTAAAAAAAAGTTATCTTGCACGAAATAGCCCCGGGGGTCGGGGCTATACCGTACAGTTTAAAAATCATCTTTTTAGGTAAGTAATGATTGTAATGCAATAGATTACTGAAAAAAAAAAACTTTTTATTACTTATAAAGGTCGTAACTCAGAAACTGTGTATTACAATTGTAAAATTTTAGAACAAATTACAATCCAATAAAATCAGGTTTTCTTTAATAAAAAATTTCTAAGATTTCATAACAAACCTAAAAGTTGTGCTTTATTTGAGGACTTTGAAAAAGTGAAATTTTTTGGCTGCACGGTTCGTTAGTAGATCGATCAGTTATTTTTGCGATGTTTTAAAGAACTTGGGCGCATTTTCCCTCTTTTTACTGTTTTTGTCAGAATGCTTAATACAAATCTAGGAAGGTATGTTTAGTTCTGTTTTCATTAAATTTTAATTGCTGTTTAATATTTAAACTATGATTTATGAAAATTAGTTGCTATTTTTATAACTACATAAATGCATGCAATTTTAAAATTATTTCACATTGGCTATTCGCGCCTCTGTACGACGTCGAAAAAATAATTAAAAATATGAATTTGCTTTTCGGTGAAGTTTTAAATATTAAATCATTACATTATTTAATTGGCGAACTTTTAACCTGTCGTATTTAATTTGTTAGTTAGTTTCTACAAAATGTTTATAGGTTAGCTGCATCGAATTTTTTGTGATTTTTTTTACTTTCATGAAATATTTTGCTAATACTTGTTCCAAACCTGTTATTGAATGCCCCAATTTCTTAAAAATTAATTTTTGTGCAATTACTTTTGTATTTAGAGCATTTTTATTATTTAATTTTTTACAAATTAAACAAATGTTAAATTTAATATTCCGAAGCTAGTCGGTTTAATTTCTGTACAGCAAATAAGGTGATTGATTAAATTATCTTTGCAGTTAAATTTTAAATAAAAACATTCTAGAATGGGTAGTTTCACGTCGTGGATGGCAACATCTCCAACGGTTTGTTTCATTAGTTGTTTAAAAAATTTGTTAAAGTGAGCTTGCATAGACAGAAAAGTTTCTTTCATCTATATCGGTTTTTTAGAGTGAAACCGAAGCAACCAATGATATCATTGCAATACGCAGAAAAATGATAACGAGAGCGTTACATCATGGGAAACATTCCAATTGATTTTTACGTATTTATTTCACGTATTTTTTATTTAAAAAATAAAGAATTAATTATCGATTTAACAATACAAACATTAGTTATGTAAAATAAGAACTAATGTAAGTTTATAAATAGTATTTAGTAAAAAAATTAATATTAAAAATCTGTATTTCTATGGAGAATTAAATTAAAAAATAAAATTGGTTTTAATTAAAAGATAATTTTAATAAAAAAATTTCAATTTAAAATAATTCTAATTAAATATAATTTCATATAAAAATATATTTAATTAGAAATAATTGTAATTAAAAGTGAATTCCATTAAAAACATTTTTATTAGAAACAATTCTAATAAAAAAAAATAATCACAAATAATATTAAAAAATTGAAATTCCATTCAAGCGATACTATGAATAGGAATAATGGTCAAATATGCGGTTCAACAGGTGGCTTATTTGAAGAAGCAGAGTATGGAAAGTGTTTTTCATGGTCATACTGATTGGCGCATACTGTTTTTTACTTTTGTCCACTTGTTGATCCCTCGATGGCCAGATATATCGATTGCGCTTGATAATTACCTCCTTTCGAATATTTAATGTTAAAAAATAATTAAAAGCATGTTTTTATTTTTCTTCTTCAAGCCAAACATTTTCAAAATGTATCTTTAGGATTTCAAAAGCGTTCTAACTATATAAAATAATTTCACACCCAATGTAGCAACTATAAAACCATCCTTCTGGCAACGGGGAAATTGCGTGAATTTCAAATTTATTCGCAAACAACATTCCTTTCTACTGCACATTGAATGGTATCATTCAGACTAGTAAGAATTTAATTAAATTAGTCAGTACAGTAATTGACTTTAAAGTAAGCGATATGTCACCACCTTTAAAACACTCACAATCATCTTGTTATGGATTATGAAATCAGGCTTGGCTTTCTTGTTCCATGGACGTGATTTTTTTTAATAAACTTCCATACGATGTCAGGGCCTGGCCATGACAGGTTGGGGTCCAAGTCCGGGTTACTTTTGTTGGACCATTTCGGGTTTCTGATCTTAACAAAAAAATACATATAGTACCTGTTAGGTACCCAATACCATCAAAACGTGCCAAACTGTAAATACCATCAAAACGTGCACTTTAAAAAGGAGGGGGGTCATTTTCGGTTTTGGGTCTTCAAAATCCTTCAAACAGCAGTAATATCACTAATTTGAACATTAAATTATTATTAATTAGCTAAATAAAATACCATTAAACAGATGTTACAAATTTGTGAATCTGAAAACTCATTAGATGACCGTATTGCACATAAAATGTCCATATTGCAAGTCAGGCTTAGTTTTACTAAATCTTATAATAATTTTACAAATAATTTTTAGTGCCCAACTGGACGATTTTCAAATTTGGCTATTTTACGAAGTTCGTCGAAGTTTCGCAATTTGTAGATTGAAATAGTGCGATTTTAGGACTGTCGAATTCAGTTGTTATGGTTGTTGGGCACCCGAACCTGGATATCCAAGTCCCAAAGATAGCTGCGCACAACGTAGCTGTTTTCATGCCTGGTATAGGGACGGCTTCAGGCCACCTGGTGAAGCGGTCAATCATCGTGAGGATATAGATGTGCCCGTGGGATGGTGGAAGAGGGCCCACCAGATCTAGGTGGACTTGGGAGAAACGGGCGTCAGGTAGCTCAAATGTCCCCAATGGCGCCTTGGTATGGCGCTGGATCTTCGAGCGCTGACACTGTTCACATGTCTGGACCCACAACTTTATCGTCTTCTTCATATGGGGCCAGACATATCGTTTGCAAATGAGTTTTGTTGTAGCGGCAACACCAGGATGTGAATTGTTGTGGAGGTGTTCAAAGATTTGTCTTCGGAACTGTTCAGGAACAAACGGATGGGGTAGGCCTGTCGAAGTGTCACACCAAAGATCATCGATCGAAGTGTGACAAGGCGTCAGAGATAGCTGAAGGGATGATCCGCTGTTCTTCATGTATTGTTGTACCTCTGGATCAGACTTTTGTTTTTTAGCAAATTCCTAAAAATTAAGAAATTCGGAATTTCTTATTAGAAATTTTGTTATGGAATTAACCTCGATTCGAGAGAGAGAATCAGCGACAACATTTTTTAAACCTTGCACATGCCTGATGTCCGTGCTGCATTGGGAAATTAAATCTAAATGGCGCAGCTGCATAGGAGAACATTTGTCCGGATTTTGTTTAAAGGCATAAATTAGAGCTTTTTGTTCTGTGTAAATCTGGAAAGAGCGACCTTCAAGCATATATTTGAATTTTTTTATTGCCGAATAAATCACAAAGAGCTCTCTATCAATTAGAGATCCTAAGTAGACCATCCTAAGTAGTACTAGATCCTAAGTAGACCATTTTTGTTGACTTTTGTTAAGTTTCATCGAGAAAAAAGAAATTGGTTCCCATTTTCCTTGAGCATCTTGCATCAGACTCCCTCCCACAGCAAAATCAGAAGCATCTACCCATAAGCTTAATTGGGAAATTGGGTGCCTTAAAAGAGTTGCCCTAGCTATAGCTTGTTTAGATTTAAGGAAGGATTTGTTAGCATCCTCATTCCAATGTAGTTGTTCAGATTTTTTCTGAGCATTAGAACGGGATTTCTTTTTGTTTTTATTACCCTCCAAAAATTTTACTAGGGGAGCAAGAATATGGGCAGCTTTTGGTATACAACATCTGTAAAAACTAAAAATTCCCAAATATCTACGGAGTTGAGTTAATGTTTGAGGATGAGGGAAATCCATTATACACTTTACTCGATCAGTTAATGGTTCTATACCTCTTTCCAAAACTCGGAATCCCAAAAATTCAATGTCAGACTTACCAAAAGTGCATTTGCTTACATTTATACAAAGGCCATAATCTTAAAATTTAGAGAATAAAGCTCGAAGGTGCTGGACATGCTCGTCGGGAGTCTGAGAAGCAATAAGAATGTCATCGACGAGAGCGTAAACACCTGATAAATCTCGTGTTACCTCGTCAATAAACCGCTGAAAAGTACTTGAAGCATTACATAGGCCGAATTGCATGCGCGTACTTTCAACTAGACCAAAAGGTGTACATATAGCTGTTTTGTGAATGTCAGCAGGATTAATTGGAATCTGGTGATATGCTTTTATAAGATCAACGTGACTAAAAATTTTGGTGCTATGCAATTGAGATGTAAAATCAGCTATACACGAAATCGGATATTTATCTTTTACGGTTTGGGCATTCAAGGCACGATAATCTCCGACCGGTCTCCACTCCAGAGTACCCTTTTTAGGTACTATATGAAGGGGAGATGCATAGTTATGCTACAAGATGATCTCATATGGCCTAGATCGATCATGTTTTTAAATTCAGATTTCGCTATTTTTAAACGATCTGGAACTAATCGCCTTGGTTTAGCAACTACAGGTGGTCCGTTGGTAGTTATATAATGCATAGTATTATGTTTAACAGGTTGATTAAGATTGGGCAGTTTGGTAATTGAAGGAAACTCTTTTAAAAGTTTGTGATAAATTCTATCACCGGAAAGAGTTTTAACATAATGAAAATTGGCAGGTTTTACTTGGCCTAAGATGGAAACTTTTGTTTTTATATCCCTCACGCATTTTTGGCGCAAATCGGGCACCAATTCAAAATAATGGAGAAAATCAGCTCCTAAAATTGGTGCACTCACGTCCGCCAAAAGAAAAGACCATTTAAATTCCCTTTTTAAATTTAAACTTAGGGTAAGCGATTTTTGCCCATAAACATTTATTTTGGACGAATTTGCCGCGAAAAGTGTTTGTTGAGGTGAATTCCTCTTGACAAAGTTATTAGCGGGTAACAAACCCACGTCGCTTCCTGTACCTACGAGAAAGAAAATATTACTAGTTTTATCCCGAACAAACAGTCGACGTGAAATATTAGGCAAAGAATATGCCGCCATTACTCTTTGCCGTTCGCGTTTTCCGCAAACGAGCATGGTTCAAAACATTTTTCCGGCTTACATTTGTTGCCAAATCGGCGATGGTACCAACAAACCGATGAATCCCTAGTCCTTGAAGCGCTGCGTCCTCGAAAATTACCTTTGTTCCTTTCGGAAAAGAAATGTCATCGATTCGCTGGTGTAAACGCTAAATTTCTTTTAAAAATTTATTATCCAGAGAATTTTCGGCGCCCCGAGCAACAGAAAAGGTTTTTACAGGGGAGGAATTTACTTCAATAATTTTATCGGCTATTTCTGCAGCCTTGTCCACTTTTAAGTCAGTGACAGCCGCCAAAATAGACTGCACTGAAGTGGGAAGACGTTGCAAAAACAGTTCCATCATTAAATTATCTGGAACTTGTAATGTTTCTGCTCGACGTTTCATATCGCGCAATAGCTCTGAGGGCTTTTTGGTTCCCAAAACCTCTAACGATAGCAGTTGTCTTATTTCTTGTTGGGTGGACTCGCCTGAACGGCTAATAATAGCTTCTTTTAAGGCTTTATATGGATCTGTTACATCAGGTTTCATTAATATATCCCTCACAATTGAAGCGATTTCAGGTGGTAAATTGGCAACAATATAGTTATATTTTGTTTCGGACTCAGTAATTGCTTTGGGGGTAGCTAGTTTGAATGTTGCCTCGCACATTAAAAACCATAAATCAGAGTCAGCCCTATTAAAAATTGGATATTTTACTGCACTTATTTCAGACATTGTAAGGGTATGAATTTAAACGAATAGCATAAAAGAAATAGCTAAGTTAAAACGCGTTAAAATTTATAAAATTGTATAATCCAGAGGCACTTTTAAAATTGAAAAACAAAAGGGTAGAGAAAATAAACGAACCACTTCGGCCGGCTATTATGTTATCACCCAACACCATCTAAGACAAGAGGAAGCCCTCGCACGCCCCCCTCGGAAGTCCGTGACGTCACTGAAAGAAGGCTCAAGATTCAAACGGGTTTCTTATCTCACCACCCCCGCTCGAAGGGGTTTTGAATCCCTACCCCATATAGCAACAAACAGACGCGCGCGACTCTGCTCGACATCCGTTGTTGACAATTTGTCTCGAAGGAAATTCTTCGATTAATTAAGGTTTTTCATGTTAAAATGACAAACAAGTGCTCAGCTGTTGCCTGTAAAAGCAATTATAATAAAGGGCCGAAGGTGTGTCTCCTCTTTAAATTTCCAAAAGATGCCAACCTTAGGAGAAAGTGGCTTTCGACTATTCCAAGAGCGAATTTTCAAATCACCATTTGTTTTCTAATCTTTTTAGAACTCAAGGGTAGGTACAATTCCTATATAGTTACTAATGTTAGAAAAGTTAATCTGTATCCATAACAAAATTTCTCAAAATTAATGTTATATTGAAAGATTCATTTGACTACTTAACATTGTTATTAAAAATTAATTCATTAAAATTATTGTCTAACAGTACTTATAATATAATGACTGATACTCCCATTAGTAACTATATTTTAAAGTTCAATCAATGGTTGAACAAACAATGGTGCATCAAATAGTTTCGAAATTTTTAAGTCTCTTTGAAAAAAAAAATTGTGTATTTCAGGGTTTTTCTATTTGAAACTAGTACTTTTACTACTTTTTCCATATTTCAAAACTTGAGATTTTGCAATCAATTGGGTTTAACAAATTTTCAGTTCTATAATTTTTAAGCTTAGCTTGTCTGAAACTTTCATAATTTTTTTAATTGTTGCTGTTAAAGTATCTGATATTAGGGTTTTCTGATATTTTTACGATACCGTAACCTAAATTTGCTTATCTCGGATATTTGTGGTTACTTAATTTCAATGATATATAAATAGTCGCAATTTATTGATAATTCTGTTTTTGAAATTTGCTGATTGTCGTAATTTTGCTATTTTTTTTAATTCCATTGATTTATTCTTCCACCAGGCTTATTTAAATTGGTGGTCAATAATCTAGATTTTATAATGGTTAAAGTTCTGAGATTGTAAAAATTTTACTACCATTTGCCAAAAAAATAATAATTCCTTAAATTATTAATCAATAAAATGAACGATTGTTCACAATCACAACGCAATATTACCTTTAAAAATGAGTTATTTTATCAAAGGCATTTACTTAAGCATAATTAAATATTTATTATAGGGGTATCCAATAAACACATTTGTGTTTGAATTTGATTTTTTTACTCTTAATATTATATACTCCTAAAATTACTTCTCAAAAGGTCCAGAATTTAGCCATTAAAAATAGAGTATGAACCCTGTGTAGATGGAAAAAACTGTTCACATATTTTTGTAGTTTGTAGTGATGTAGACAATTGAAAATTGCAAATGAATAAGAATTATGTAAAAAAAATATGTTTTTAATTAACCTTATTTTTATAATAAAGATGTGATGCTTTTTGCAATGAAATTGTTTTTTCCCCAGACTCAACATGTTATTCATTATTTCATTTTAAAGCAACTTAGCTTAAACACATTAAGACATTTATTTTCAATGATTAAAAAAAATAGCCATTAAAATGTTTGAAAGAAGTGATATTTTTCATGAATTATATTTACCTTAAAAATTGTGCACTCTAAAAACTAAATGCGTAAATTTACACACGAAAGCAGGTATTTTTTTGCCACTAGAATGATTTGTTTATGTGTGTAAAAAAGCGTGTAATTTCAGTTTACACACTTTACTGTGTAAGTGAAAATTACACACTTTACTGTGCAATCGAGAATTACACACTTTACTGTGCAATCGAGAATTACACACTTTACTGTGCATTCGAGAATTACACACTTTACCGATTAATTGAGCAAGACACACTTTATTGAGTATTTGAGAAATACACACTTTATTGAGTAATTTAGAAATGCTTACATACAATATACATGCCTAACCATATTACACTTAAATACATAATTTTAGGCAACAAAAATTTATTGCGTTATAATATGAAACAAAAAATAAAAATATAGTGGAATATTTTTTATAGATTTAATCACTTTGGAAATTACCATCCAATTTTAATAAACAATGAACAACACAATAATAATGCTACACTACTTCTTATATATCAAGTAATTTCAATTCATGATAGATTTTTATAACAAATATTTCATAATACAGAGTAGGGTGACCTGGAGTTCTTGGAGTTTACTTTCAGAAACTTTTGATGTCTTAAGGAATGGGAGTGGTAGCCATGTCTGTCAACCGAAGTCTTACCTCTGTGTTAATCCAATAGAAAAAAATATTTTTCGAAGCCACATTTCTACGATAATTTCCGGAGTAATTTGACATATAATTTTTTTAACATTGGATTAACACAGAGAGAAGACTTCGGTGGTTTGGAGACTTGGCTACAGCTCCCATTTCCACCTAACCTAAAATATCTAAATACTACAAGATTTTAAAAAGTGGTGGAACGTTACTCCATAAACCCGTCAAAACACGGTCAAAATGTGCTTCCACCGTGTTTACAGAGATAAAGTTCACTAAATTTTTTATAGTGAGCGACTTCAATGTTTATTAAATAAATATCTAATTACGACAAATTCATTTCATGTTATTTTAATGTGGTAGGTAAAATTATAAAATTGCTCTCGAATATTTTGGATAGAAATAACATTTACATTAAATTTGTCAAACATTCTATAAATTGAAACATAATCAAAACATTAATTTAACAGAATAGCTTTCAGAAATATTTTATCACAACTATAGGATATAAAATTTAATTTACAGCCAATCTACTACCACTTTAAAACATCACCATCACAATAACATATTTATTCTAAACCCAAAAGCAACTATACTTTAAAAGGAAACAAGGCTGCTAAAGATTAGACTTTAAAAAATGTATTTTCTGCTTTTCAAATTAAAAGTACCTTCAAAGAAAAACAGTTATGGAAACATAATGCATAATTTGCATAGTTGATTAATTTGGCATCACAAAACATATTTTATCTTTCCATATAAAATATTCTAAACTATAAAAACCAAAATTTAAGAACATAAATCATGCATCGTCAAAATAATACTTTTAACTATTAATAAAGATAGATTATAAATTATTCCAACGGTTTCTTTTATAAGTTCTTAACTAAATAATTTCTATATAATTATTGAATGAAGAAAACAATGAGCATTTTTAGAATACATTTTTATTTTGACACAAAAAAATTCCATGACTCTCAAACTTACCTTATTAATTTTTAAAAATAATCCAAAAATACTTTCTAACAAAATAATTTCTTTTCTCGATTTCTAACTCACACAAACACACATTACTTCGAAGTCCATACACTCTAAAAACTAAATGTGTAAACTTGAAAATTTACACACGATTATGGGTATATTTCAAGAATTACACATATGAGGCACCAAATTACGCATTTGTATGTGTAAACGAGAGGCGTGTAAATTGACAAATGGTCAAAAACACATATTTATGTGTAAACATGAAAATATCGAGCATTTTACCCATTATGGTGAGTTTTTTTAAATTTACACATATTTATATGTTAAAAAACATCAAGCATTTTACATAGTACTGTGAGTTTTTTTTTTAATTTACACACATATATGTGTTAAGAAAATCACATGCTTAACATCACTCTAAACTTTATTTTACAATTCAGCAAAAGGCTGGAGAGCCCAGTCAGTAAGCCGCTTGCCTTTGTATGCGAACGATCCCAGGTTCGGGACCGAGTATTGTTAAAAATAACTGCTGACCTATAAACGGTCTGTGTGTGTGCAGCTAAAAAATATTCCAAAAATACACCAAAGTCACAAAGCTGCAGATGACCTTGACCGTAAAAAAATTGCGTTGGATGCCTTCTCAGGTGTCGGCTCGTCACTTGACTGTGTTTCTTAATTATGATACCCGTCGCCAATAGCCCTCGTGTAGCTCTAGTGTGACGATATTTCAACATAAAACCCTAACAATCCACTGTTAGTTTGAATTGGCGTCGCACTAGAGCTACATGAGGGCTATTCCTAACAAAATAACTGCCGACCTATAAACGACCCGTGCAGTATTATAAAGATAGAACGAAATTATAGCTACACTCTAAAAACTAAATGCGTAAAATAACACACTAAAGCAGGTATTTTTTTTGCCACTAGAATGATTTGTTTATGTGTGTAAAAAAACGTGTAATTTCAGTTTACACACTTGACTGTGTAAGTGAGAATTACACACTTTACTGTGCAATCGAGAATTACACACTTTACCGATTAATTGAGAAAGACACACTTTATTGAGTATTTCAGAAATACACACTTTAATGAGTAATTTAGAAATGCATACATACAATATACATGCCTAACCAGATTACACTTAATACATAATTTTAGGCAACAAAAATGTATTGAGTTATAATATGAAACAAAAAATAAAAATTAATGTGGAATATTTTTTATAGATTTAATCACTTTGGAAATTACCATCCAATTTTAATAAACAACAAACAACACAATAATAATGCTACACTACTTCTTATATATCAAGTAATTTCAATTCATGATACACTGTAAAATTTTTTTACTGAAATTAAAGGGAAAAGTACAGGCAGCAGAGTTGCCGGGACTTTCCTGTTTCGTTAAGTATTTTCCCGTGTATTTACAGAAGTTCCATTTCTTATTTCTCCGTTGTTAAAATTTTCCATTTGCATTTTCCGTGTATCCACCGTAGAATATAAAGTTAAATTTAAAACTAATCCACTATTAACATTAAAATATAATTGTCACAATTACATTTTTTTTTAACTTAGAAGAAAACTATTTTAAAAGACAACGAACTGTTAAATATTAAATTATAGTGATTTAGCATTTGACTTTACATATTAAAATTACTTTAAAAGAAAAACAGCAAGTTACAAAAATGTAATGCATCATTACACAAAAAATAAATTTATCTTTGAATGTAAAACATTCTTGATTAATAACCAGAATTTAAGACACAAATATGCATCGTAAAAATAATACTTTTAACTATAAAGAAGTAGAGATTATAAAGTTTTCCCGACTGTTTTTCTTTTTTAACAAGTAATAACTAAATAATTTTATAATAATACTATATGTATCGGTTGAATGAAGAAACCAAAGCAATTTATAGAAAACATTTTTATTTCAACAGAAAAAAGTATTACATTACTTACACTTACCTTGATAAATTTTTTAACAAAATAATCCAACCCTTTCCAACAAAAAAAAATGTTGTTTCAGAATTTCCAGCACACAAATTTATAAAAACACTTTGAGCTATATATGAAAATGATTAAACATTACGTTTGAAATAATCGAATGTGAGAATATCGAACTGACGATAGGACTTTTTTGATAGCTATAATAAGACAGCGACAACAATTCAATTTTCTGGTATGGAAGAGCAAAACAATTGACAGATGTTTTCCGAATCAAATCTTCGAATATGTTTATTTTTCTTTTCAACTCTTCCGATAAAAACCAGCTGAACATTTTGTATTGCACACATCACCTGCTGGCGAAATTCATACGAAAGAGTGGCGTTATAAAATTATCTTCTTTTTTTAGTTGACTTCGAAGTTATAACTAATTTTATACATTTATTTCTTTTTCTGAAAGCCATAGAAGCCTTTGCCGCAAAAATATTCCACAGCGAAAAGAACACGAACAGAGAACTATTATTTTAATAAAAAAGGGAGTTGAGTAGTACTATACATTCTTCAAAAGTTTTTTCAAACGATTTACAAATATTTAAAGTTACTTTAAAAAACTATATTTAATTATTTAATGTGCTCAAATCGTATTTTCAGGAACAACTGTTTGTTTTAAATACTGTTTGCATTTTTATTATACGATTTTTATCAAACTGTTTGATAGAAGTTTGCTAAAACAAAGCGCTCTTTGACTGCGCTAAAGCTCAATTCAAGAACGTAGTGTAAATTGGCAGCTGAAAAGCAGTTGCAATAGTAAACAATAGCTATAATTTCGTTCTATCTTTATAATACTGCATGGGTCGTTTATAGGTCGGCAGTTATTTTGTTAGGAATAGCCCTCATGTAGCTCTAGTGCGACGCCAATTCAAACTAACAGTGGATTGTTAGGGTTTTATGTTGAAAAATCGTCAAACTAGGGCTACACGAGGGCTATTGGCGACGGGCGTCATAATTGAGAAACACAGTCAAGTGATGAGCCGACACCTGAGAAGGCATCCAACGCAATTTTTTAAAGGTCAAGGTCACTGCAACTTTGTGACTTTGGATCATATTTAAATTGCACTTCCTCTACACGGGTTACTATTACGAAGAATAATTTTTAGCTGCACACACACACCGTTTGTAGGTCAGCAGTTATTTTAACAATACTCGGTCCCGAACCTGGGATCGTTCGCATACAAAGGCAAGCGGCTTACTGACTGGGCTCTCCAGCCTTTTTTTGAATTGTAAAATAAAGTTTAGAGTGATGTTAAGCATGTGATTTTCTTAACACATATATGTGTGTAAATTTTAAAAAAACTCACAGTACTAGGTAAAATGCTTGATGTTTCTTTTAACATATAAATATGTGTAAATTGAAAAAACTCACCATACTGGGTAAAATGCTTGTTTTTTCATGTTTAGACATAAATATGTGTTTTTGACCATTTGACAATTTATACGCCTCTCATTTACACATACAAATGCGTAATTTGGTGGCTCATATGTGTAATTCTTGAAATATACCCATAATCATGTGTAAATTTTCAAGTTTACACATTTAGTTTTTAGAGTGCACTTTCATAACTTCGCATTCCAGTCAGAGGCAAAAATGGGGGTTCCCCGTGCCGCGTCGATCACCAGATGTGTATTGCGATCTTCAATGAACGGCTCATTATTGATTATTCCGTTGTTTTTGTTTTTTTTTTCGATGGCCACTTCGCAGATCTGGCAGAACTGAGTGACTCTAAATCCAATAGGTCACCAATGATGTAATGATGTGTTATTTGATTAGGTTGCGTAGATGTAATTCATGTAGAGAGCACTACAGTTCACATACGGGGATAACTCCTTTATTAAATTGAGACCGCTCCCTTTGAGCGTCAGCTTCCAACTGCTTACATAAAAAGGATATATTAATATAATACATGATACGATGTCTGGTTCGTGGTGCCATCTATATTATATGCCACAATCTTTTGTTTTTAGTTGATACGATACATTTTGGTTCTTCACTAGCAAAGTTACGAAACATATGTTGTGACACCCCTTGTGAATGACTTAGGTAAATGAGGAAATCACACAAAAAGTCACCTGTTGATTGTAGTTTATTAAAATTAAATATCACATCTTGTTACGAAATACGGCATGTTCACACTGTTAATAAATAATTAACAATTAATAATTATTAACGATTAAAGTCCAAACAATAGGTAAACAAAAGTCTAATTATTACAAAATGTGTAGATCCACAACAGAAACTTATGACACTTAGCTGTTGAATGGGCGGGCGAACGTACCGGTGAAACCGAGTCTCGGACAACGGGGACCATCGACGCCTACCCCGGAATGGACACGGGAGGCTCCTGGTATGGTCGTATAACTGGAATATCTTCAATTAGGCATTTAAAAGGTGGCGTAGCCTGCCTGCAGACTACGGAAAGACGCTAACTAATGCAGAAAACGATAGAAGGCAGGAAAACGATAAGGGAAGGTCCTCTTGAACTGAGAGCCTTTTATCTGAATCTGAGAGCCCAACGGCAGCTCAATTAATTTGCACAAACTTTACAGCTTCTTCAGAGCGATTTCAGAGTAATTTTTGGCTGTGCTCAGGTCGGACCGCCACACTCCCCCTCCTCTCCAAACCACATTCCTACAGGGAAATGAGAACAATATTAGTAAAATAACATTCAAATAAAAAACAATACTATTATGGCAGAAACAAACGACTGTAACTGTGTTAAAGCTCTTCAGAGACGATAGAAATAAACAACCAAACGAAATTCTATATTGAACAAAGAAACAAAACAAAAGCAAAATTCATCATGTGTGATCACTATCGGTAATAGGGTATTTGACTAAAACATTTTTACTGGCTTAAAATATTCTTATGCCAAAAATATTAGACCCGTATTTTTTCAAATACCCCATAAAAAGGGAGAAAAATGAATTTTAAAATTAGGACGAAAAATTTCGCCAGAAAACGCTTTGTGGCTGTCACGTGGTATCTATGACGTCAATAGTAAATATAAACAAACTTTGAAACACCATGTTGGAATCTACTTTAAGCAAATTTAAACTATCCACTTCTGTAAAACCTCCTTCCATTATCTATATAATTCTTATTTTAATAGTATATTTGATTAAATCCAGTTTAATTGCAAGCAAAAAAACATCACACCGGTTTGTTTATATATACTAGTGACGTCAGCCAAATCGACGTGTTTGTGATCACGTGACGTACCGATGAAAAATAAGCCATTTTAAAATGATTTTTACTAATTATTTAAAGATTTATTTTGCAAAAAAATATATAGGTTTGTAGTTTAATATTGGAAGGTATTTTAGCGATACAAGCAAGTACCTTATTATTGAAACGGTGAGTCATCTGATTGTCTTCTGAAAGTCAAAAATTTTCTTAAGGTAAGGTAACATTTATGTGATTAGTACTCACAATTAAAGAAATTTAAAATTATGTTGCTAAAGTACGTTGTTGATTATATGTGCCAACACCGGTACCCATTCCAAATTAACATCTTGTTATTTCTATAAAATGACATTTTATTAAATAAACAGCTAAAAATAATTAATTCGACTAATCTCCATTAGTGGACCAAGGCCTGCCGTTCCTAATTCAGTGGGATTATTTTTTTAATATTGTAATAATTTCGTTCGTAAAAAAAAATAATTATTCAAAAAATGTATTCTGCCTTGGGCAGGTAACTGCAGTATAGTCTGGCTGCCACATTTAGCATCCCAAAAATTTTGATTGTGGAAGATTCTACTTTGAGTTAAGGTTTTAAGCCGAAGGAGGGCAGAGTT
>JAFNEN010002558.1:0-15071 GCA_019343175.1 Oedothorax gibbosus
CTTCGTTAAGTTTTTAAACCGACGATAATTTATAAAAATATATTGCTTTTTTCAATTAAACGTTAATCTAAATTTAGACTAAAGGTAAATGAACTAAACATTCCTGGTACTAAAAGTTCTGAATTTTTTTACAAATAAAAGAAAAAGGCAGACGCCTACAAAAAGAAAACAGTGTAATTATTAGGAAAATATTCCTATTTTTATTTTTAATAAAAATAAGCAATGGACTACTGGAGTAAGACCAAATATTTGTTGAGTAGAGCTTCTCCATCGTCCTACAATGTATGTTTTTAACCAGGTTAGAGCGTCATTCAGGGGACGTTATAAACAAGTTGCGTTATAAACGAGTCACGTTATAGGCAAGGTTGAATGTTAAGTGTAGGAAATTACGTAAATACATATTATATACCATTTTTAGTAAATATATTGAAAGAATTGAAAGTTATAAAATGACATCTATTGGATAAATTTTACCGAAAATAAATGTCAAATTTGGCGACTTTTGTTATTAATTTTAAAAACATTTCTTTAAGAAGGCATTTTGGATATCACACAAACGTATACGTTTAGCGTAATTACCGAGGGTTTAATTAAAAATTGTCGCTATAAGCAAGATATTATAACATTTTTTTTATATAATTAAGTAGTTTTTTTATAACATTAAATAGTTTATAACATTCAAGTCTGTGGACAATTCAACGAACCAAGCGTTTAGGGCGTTATAACGGAGTTGTCGTTGTAAACGAGGTCGTTATAACCGAGTTGGAATGTAATTGCACCAATGATTTCCACCGTAAACAGCAATTCACACGTTAAAGTGTTCCTATCAACTTTCATCATTCTGACCTAGGTTCGAAATTTTCATCAAAATTAAATCGGAATATCAGTTAAATATTACCTCATGCATATATTACAACTGCTATCCTAGCCTTGCTCTTTTTTAAGACTACGCTTTTTTTAATTCTAAAAAATATTTTAAAAAAATGAATGTATTTATTGACGTCGTAGAGATTCCGGGCCGTTTATATGTCTTTCCGTCTGTAACCCAATCAAAATTTCGGCCAATTGAATGTTGGCATTGGCGGCTTTTGGCGAAGTTAAAAATTTAACGTAGGGTAGCTATTCCCATCTAGTTGTATGGGTTAGGGTTAGTTTTAATTATCGTCGCACTAGAGCTATACAAGAGGGATATTGGCCACGGGCGTCTTTATTTAGAACTTCAGTCACGTGACGAGCCAACACCTGATTAGGCACCCAATGCAACTTTTACATCATACGCAGCTTCGGGACTTTTGCATTTGTCGTTTACAGGTCGGCAGTTATTTTGACGATGCCCGGACCCGAATCTGGGACCTATCGCAGGCGAGGCGAACGCCTTTACCGACTGGGCTCCCCAGCCCTGTCGAGTGGTCGAGTATGGAGTGGAATGTTTACCATATTTTATGCATTTCCGGGTGTCTATTCTGGCAATTCTGGGAAAGCCTTCTAATTTCTATAAGCCGTCTGGGTACAATCGGATTTTTAAAAAAAATAATGCTGATATTAGAATGGGAGAAAATTGTAATATACCGATGGAGTGCTGACCAATGGAGAAGGGATCAATTGGTATAAAATAAATGTTCACATACAAAAATATAATCGCCGTCATTAACGGTACACCCGTGCAACGCCGGGTTTATAAAGCTAGTATTTTGTATTTTTCGAGAAAGAGTGCAGGTGGATAAAAAAAATCCGCCTTGTCTATTGTCAAACAACGCGTAATTTTCTCCGCAAAAAAAATCAACGTAAAATAGCGAAAAAAATATAAAGCGTTTTAATACTCACCAAAAAAGAGATCAAATAAAAGAAATACGAATTTTGAAAAATCTCACGTGAGATTACAGGAGGGAGGGGGGGGGGGGGGGTAAAAAAAATCGTCAAAGCGTGATTAATGGACAGCCCCCCTCCTTATGGTAGGTTTCAAATTCTTTTTTTTACCGTCCAATTTAATTCTGTGTGTTATAAGCACAAGGTACCTATCTTTTACAGTACTACAGATTACAGTATCTATCTTATCAGCCCCCCCCCCACCGTGTCATGTCTAAAATGTCTTGTCACTTCATATTTCAATGCTTTCACTTTCTATTTAAACCAGTTCAAATTCCTCAGCAATTAAAAGAGAGATGTCAAACTAAATATTATAAAATATTAGAAGTTGTCAAAGACTAAATATTTTAAGTGATTTCCTCATTCCACCAAGACAAAGGTAGAGGCTATATTCATAGACAATTTTTACACTATGTTACATTTGTTAGGAGTGCTTAACTTTTGATATAGTTACCCATTTTAGCCATTTCCAGTTGTTAATTTTCATATAGTCTTCGTTCCATAGTTATTTCTTTTCCCCATTCCAATATCTTTTGCCTCCACTCGCAAGTTTCATTCCGTGCTCTTACATTCACGTCATGTTAAGTCCCAAAAGTCATTTTCTCTTGTTAAGGGGGAATGGGCGCGCTGAACCGCTGGTCTCCAAAGCAAAGTGCATCAGTGTTTATCCAATGGAGAAAAATATTTTCTCCGCCACATTTCTCCGGCTGTATTGACTATTTTTACAAACGGATTTTTTATGTGATAAATTTAGCTGACTTACAGGTCCCGACAATCCCACTTTTTGAAATTGGTTCGAATATTTTTTAAAATTTTCAATAAATAATTTTACACAAAATATTTGAAGCAATTTCAAAAAGTGGGAAGATAGGGACCTGTAAGTTATCTACATTTATTATTTAAAAAAAAAACGTTTGTAATATTTTCTATTCAGCCGGAGAAATGTGGCAGAGAAAATAGTTTTTTTTCCCATTGGATTAACACTGAGGCACTTGAGTTTGGAGACCCGCGATCCAGCGCGGCCATTCCCCCTTAGGTGGTAGCCCACCTAAATTATCTTTGAGTATTCTAAAATAGCCCGATCTCAGATTTATATCACAATGCCAGAATATCGGATTGACACCAGAAGATTGTTTGTTACTAGGGTCTATTCATAGATATCATAGTTAAAGTATTAGATTGGCAGATCACGTGACCTCCAATGCTAACGACGGGACGCGCATGGAGGCCAAAATAAGAGGGCAAAATGGCCAGTGTTGATGCCACTTTAAGGAGAAAAATACTACGAAAAAATACCATTTAATTCTAAAATTACAAAAAAATACTAGAAAAGGATTTAAAGTAACTAAAAAGATTCCAAAACGCAGCTAATATTTTTACGATATTTTTTTATAATTTTAGAATGAAATGGTATTTTTTCGTAGTATTTTTCTCCTTAAAGTGGCGGCAACACTGGACATTTTGCCCTCTTATTTTGGCCTCCATGCGCGTCCCGTCGTTAGCATTGGAGGTCACGTGATCTGCCAATCTAATACTTTAACTATGATATCTATGGGTCTATTTGACTTTACAATGTCGAAAATGGTAACCGGAAAAAAAGCACAGGAAAAAAAAGCACGGAAAAAAAAGTAACGGAAAAAAAAGCACGCGGAAAAAAAAGCATTAACTAAACAATAATCTAGCATAAACGACCGAAGCGATATTTTGAAAAAAATCGGAAAATACCCATTTGTTGCACGATCAAAACAAAGCTAAAAATAATAACAGGTAGCAAATGTATGATTATTATAAATAATATTATTGCTATTTAAAAATTATTAATGAGGAAAACGCTCAAGATTAACTAATAAACTAGTAGGATAGAACCGTAACTTAATTCTCAATTCAATAGCAAACAAAATATTTATTTAAATAAAATAAACGTAGAACCATCTAAAAATTATTTTAAAAAATACATTTTTGAAAAATGAAACGTTTGATAAACATTACATACCAGGAAATTAACCAACGTATATCCTACGATCCTACCACGGTAAAAAAAAAAACGTGGATCAAAATTCCGCAAATTCCGAACATAAATAATAAAAATAATGACTTGAAACGGTTAAATATAGCATTAAAAATTGATCGATAACAAAAAATCTTTACTTTTAATTAAAAACAATTAAGATTAAACTGGATTGATATTTTGATCCACATTCCACGGAAATAAGCATGGCTACTGCTTCACTGCTTCGTGAAAAAATAAAAATAATGGTTGCCGAACTTGGACCAGGTTTTTTAGCCAATACACAGTGGAAAGGTTGCCAAACTTGGCGAATTTCGCTTGAAGCACGATATTTGGCGATCTCGCCAATTTTTTGTCGCCAAGGGTTGCCGTAAAACAGATTTGGCGGGGTTGCCAGATTGACGACTTTACTGCCCGGACTTATAACTTACTTTAGCCGAAAGAGCTAAAACAACCTACTTTCCTGCTACTTAAATACATACTTGCTTAAATTCTTATTGGAAAATATGTAGGTTTGTAACAGCAATTGTCATCTACAACAGTTTCTACACAAGATTTATGCACATTAGAAAAAAAAATCGAAAAACACAGCATCCAGCTATAATTCATCATCTAAAGAATCATCTAAAGAATCATCATTTGAATCATCTAAAAACCAAAATCAAAATGAATCAGAATTAAATTAACCTATTTTTTGTCTGCTTAATTTATTTGTAGTTCGAATAACTATTAAATATTTATTATTAACAAATAACATTAATCACTCCAAACTGCACACACAAAAAAGAAATGTTTAATTAAAACTCTAATGCCAAAAATCTATTGCATTGCAGATTACTTGGTAAACAAATAATGATCAATTAAAGAATCACAATGTGCTACTTTTTTAAGACGTCATTCCAAACTGATTTATGACAAAAATAAATTTTGTTTCATGTATTATTTTTAAATAATTTAAGTTTCTCATGCTAATTTTGATGTGTCAACAGAGATTTAAATGGTTTGAAATTAAATTGAAATGCTTATTCAATGGGGGACTCACCGACAGACAGTAGACAGATGTCCCTCCCGACGTACAGACAGACAGACAAGCGTCTGACATTTTCAAAGCTAATGACATTTTTTATGACTTTTTTTAACCGTCAATTCCAATCTGGGAATATATTAATATTTGTTTTAAAAAATAAGTTAAGTTTTTTTTAAAGTTTATCAAATTTGCATCCTGAAAAACAAACTCGAATTTTAGAGATAATTAAAAGAGTCCTGCTTTATACTTAGTTAGCCTCAACACAGCTTTCCGCCATTTATAAACCACTTTCATAAACTCATGAACAAAACCTCTTTTCCACAAAATCATTTCAGGTAAACCTTATCGGGCAACAAAACAAATACGTAATTCTTGGATGCTTTTTTATGACCAAAAGAACGAATATTGACCAATATTCTATGTTCAAGACATTTTTATGACCTTTTTTAACTGTCTTCTCTAATCTAGGAATATGTTAACATTTGTTTAAAAAAGTCAGTCAATTTTTTAAACGTTTTTTTTTTTTCATTTTGTATTTTGAAGAAAAATAATTCGAATTTTTATCATTTTAGTAATTCGATTTTTATTAATTTAATTTGAAAATGTAATAAGTCCTGCTTCATGCTTAGTGAGCCAACACAGCTTTCAACCATTTATAAGCCACTGGCATAAAAAAAACCTCATGAACAAAACCTCTTTTTCTCAGCACCTTTTAAGGTAAACCTTGTTTCTCCATCTTACCCAACACTTGGTGAGACTTCAAGAACATCTTGTCATTTTTTTACCACATTAACGGACGTTGAAACCGTTTGAGGTAAAAATGAAAGTACCAACGCCTACACAGGTTTGTATAATCTCAAATTGTAATCACGAATTTAATTTCAAGGCCGCCTTAGAGAGTGTTGTTTATGACGGAAATTGAAATGCTCGAAGAGAAGTTTCGAATTACTTTAAATTAAGAATTCTTTTACTATTAGTATTGCTGCATTTATCCCGTTTCGTTGGAAGCAGTTGTTTGTTCCAGTTTCTTATTGTGGAAATGTTTAGCTCGATTTCGAATAGAACTAGATCACTCAAAATGAACAAAATTCATCTTACCATGACTAGTATTTTTGAAGTAGGAGATAATAGTATACCATTTTTTAAAAAAATCATTACTACTAAAATTAAAATATGAATCACTCTTTAAAATAATATATTTTGCTAATATACAAACACGTATAGCTTCGACTATTTGTAATGTTAAAAAAATAGAAGATATCCATCTTTTCAGTTGTATTATAATTGCTATTGTCTACATGTGTAATGGGCATACATGATTATTATAATGAGACGTATACGTCGTCTAATGTTACACTTATTTATTCTTTTCATCGGTTTTTTGTTATTTCTTTAATAACCCAATCATATTACTTCGTACTATGTATCGTACTATTATCTATCTATGTAGAATAAAACTCTATTTACTGATCGTAATATTTACATGGTACAAATGCATGAACAATTTTTTAGTGGTTAAATATAAGACGAAGAAAATTCTTTGTGTCTATCAACGACAGTTTGAATATTATAAACAATAAAAATGAATAAAATGAACTTAATAAACTCTTCAAGCAACAAAGCGGAAGAAAAATAACAATAAACTAATATAAAATGCTTGTTTCAGAGAAAAATACATTATCAGTAAGTCGATTTTTTATACAAGTTTATGTGCATATTGTTTATCTTATGTATACAATTCTCCACAAGTGAGTTTGAGCATATTTGTTTTGCATTTACAAATTCTGCTTAACTTTAGAACCAGAGTGTAGTCCGATAATCTGCAAAGTTTAATAATTTAATCATATCTTAAAATATATTGAATCTTTATCATAATGTGTAGAATTCTATATATTTTGTTTGTGTAAGGAATAGTTTGTATTCAATCATATAACTTGTATAATATTCCTAGTAATTTAAAATTTGTTATAGTACTAGGGGCTGTTCCCCAAGTTCCCTCCTTCACTGGCATTAATTTTTGATTCGGGTTTGGGTGTTTATTTCCCAACTTACTCTAGACATTGAACCGTGAATAGAACAATGCAAGAATTTGTTTCACTAAAATTAAAGTGAATTATTTTATCTATGGTGTATACAGATTGAAAAATCAAAGTACATGATTAAAATTTTATTTTCAGATATGATGATGAGGATACACCGCTTATTGAAGACAAACAAAATTCGCTGATATATGGGACCATGCGTATTGCAGGAGAATTCAACCATTGTATTGAAGGATCACATTTTTCACATACGAAAAACTTTTTATCAGCTGCAGCCTTATTATTTTCGTTTTACTATACTTTAAACATCAAATACCCTAAAAATAGTCTAACCACATTGTCATTTTTTGAATGTAAGCTTATGGGGATGAAGATTAATTCTCTGCTATGCAAAGTGCATACTTTGTGTAAAAAATTAATGTAAATAATGTGTAATAAATATTTCCAATGTACCTGAATAAAAGCATAATAGTAACACCATAATGACTAAATGTGTCCCATCTGTCTTTCAATCAAAGATATAAGGTTTACTCTCAACTGTTGTGAAATTTAGCAAATAAAGCCTCTCTGGTGATGTTTTGTATATGTTTATAGAACTCAATCTTAATAAATAAAATGTTTTGTTAGTTTTTTTTATTGTTTTCTATGATCTACTACTTACCTCATACTTATTAGTTTTTAGAGAAATTGCCTGAAAACCTAATTAAATTTAAAAATGCATTAAATAGAAAATAGTTATTTAATGAAATATTTTAAAAGTTTATTTTTAAATTGTGAAATTTCATGATTTAATAAAGTATGAAGTAATATTTGCACCAGGATGTCACTCTGTAAATTTTTTTATGTTGCATGTTATTTCAATATAACCTTTAAACAAAGTAAAGAAAATACACCAGTTATATTAAAAATGTTTTAAAATAACTCCACTGAAAAATCCTTTATCTAAGTTCTCTTGTTTTAAAATAATATAGAAAATATTTTTTTAATAATAGGTATGTAATGCTGATTAGAGTAGTATTTAAAATATTTGTTAAATCCAAAATATTGAAAATAGTGTTACAAAATACGTTTTTTTTGCACCAGTTTCCTTTTATTTTATTTAACAAAAAAAAAATGCCTATCATATTATAAAGCATTTTTTAATATAACTATTTTCTTTACTTTGTTTAAAGATTGAAATAAATATTTATGAAGTTTATATTGAATTTACATGCATCATTAAAAATTCACTGTGTGAGTGACATCCTGATACAAATATTATTTAATACATTATTAATTCTTGAATACACACAAAAAAAAACAAGTATGGTTCAACCTTTCACTATTGTTATGCATTGGGAGAACCTTTTTATGGTTCAACCTTTCACTATAATTTCGTTTGGGAATGCATCATATTATGGTTCAACCTTTCACTATAATTTCGCGATGGGAAAATCCCGCATATGGTTCAACCTCTCACCATAGTTACGCAATTTGAAAATACCGTTTTATGGTTCAACAGTGTACCAAATCATGGTTGCAGCAACTTTGAACCGTAATTTCGTTCAACTTTAAACTATTATTTTTAACAGTGTGTTAATTATGAATTATTTGTAATAAATATCTTTTAGTCGCCACAATTTCCCATGTTCATTAACTTTCTTTCGAATATTCAGTTATTTATCGTTTGTTAAATTAATTTACAGTTCGAAGAATAAATAATTAGTAAAATTGATTCTTTAAAAATAAAAGCGAAACTTTGCATATTTTTATGCAAAGTTAGAATTCTCTATGCATCTTTCTTCATACATATAGTATAATGAACCATCAAAAGAACTCTATTGTGATTTGACATCAATCCAAACTGAATGGGCTTGTTTCAACACTTTGTCAAAGAAAACAAAACAACCAATGAAATCGCAGTTCGGATATCGCAGTATTTATATCATAAATAAATATTTTTTCAAGGGTTTTATTTTTATTTTAAATAAAGTTTCTCGTACGTTTGACGAAATGGCAACAATGAAAATATTGAATAAAAATGGAATGGGAATGTTTCAGATGATAGGAGGCTAGAAATAGGCAGCCGGAAACGATTACCTTACCTTACGTTTAAGATGATGTAACGCTCTTGTTTTCATTTTTCTCCGTACGGCGATTTCGCTCTCAAAATGACCGATACAGATGAAAATAAACTTTTCCTTTTATGCAAGCTTTCTTTAATAAATGTTTTGACGAACCAACCGCACAACAAGAAGTTGGCGCTTTAAAAAATTCAATAATTAAAAAATTATTGGAAAACTTATTTTCGAATAACAAAATAAAAGTAATGCCAGGTAACAAATGAAAACAAACCGTTGGAGCTGTTGCCATCTACGACGTGAAACAACCCCATTTGCATGTTATTTCAATGTAGATTAAATTTTTAGTTATTTAAATTTTAAATATACTTAAAATGGGCTTCTTTGAACACTTTGCCATAAAAAAACAAAACAACCATAATGGCATCGCAGTTCGGATGGCGTGGCCTTTTTTTAAACCAATGAGCTGTTTCGACACTTTGTCAAAGAAAACCAAACAACCAATGAAATCGCAGTTTAGAGAGCGTGACGTCAGAAGAATGAAATTTGTGATGTAGACTAGCCCGATTTTTTGTTTCAAAATGACGTATTCCACTTGTTTGTGAGACTTGCGGTTCGTTCTGTGAAAATGGTTGACAGACAGACAGACGGACTGAACGATTATAATACCTATCACTTTTAACGTTATAAACGTCATATATGACGTCTTTCCAAATTAATTTTTGTCAAAAATAAATTTTGCTTCACATATTATTTTTAAATAAATAAAGTTTCTCATGCTATCGTTGCTGTGGCAGCATCGATTTAAAAAAAAACAAGAAGTTAAAAAAAAAACTAAAATAGCTTACTTTCCTGTTACTTAAATACTTACTGAAATTTTTACTGGAAAACAAGTAGGTATGTAACAGTAAATATCATCTACTACCGTTTCTACAGAGGATTTATACACATTAGAAAAAAATCGCCAAGCACAGCATCCATAAGTTATAATTTAAACTTCTAAAACCCAAAATTGACTACTTTCATTAATTTTATTTCGCAAATTAAATTAATACAATGTATCGTCTGCGTGATAAATTTGTAGTTCGAAGAATAATTAAATATTTATTAATAGCGAAAAACATGAAACTACACCAAACTGCGCTAAAAACAAAGAAATGTGAACCGCTTTCTAAGAAAAAAATAATGAACAATCAAAGAATCAAAATGAGCTACATTTTAAGACGTCATTTCAAACTGATTTATGACATAAATAAATTTTGCTTTAAATATTATTTCTAAATAATGTTTCTCAGGCCATTGTTGTTATGGAAACAGCGATTTAAATGACTTGAAATTAAATTTCAATGTAGATTCAATGGGGAAATTCGCCGATAGTTATTATTCAAATGTCCGTCCGGACGTACATACAGACGGACAAAAAAGTATGAAAGATGGTTCTCTGAGGTCATACCTTTCTAATAAAAAAATTATTTTTAAGATCTGACGGATATAACCGATTTTGGAAGGGAGGTACGGACGGACAGACAGACGGACATCGTTAGCATGTCAATACCTACTTTTTCATTTTTTAAAAATTCTTTCGATTTAAAAAAAAGAAAAGTAAGCTAAAAATAAATTAAAGAATCACATTGTGCATCACATCGAAAATTAAATTTAAATTTTCGATTCTAATTCAATGGGTATTTTGCCGACAGATAATAAACACTTAAACAGATGTCCGTCAGGCTCAGGACATTCCGGATAGAACCGATTTTGGAAGGGAGGTACGGACGGACAGACAGACAGAGTACAAAATCAGCATTTCAATGGCTACTTTATCATTTTTTGTTAATTCTTTCGAATAAGAAGAAAAGAAAGTAGGCTAAAAATAACCATTATATCTGTTCTTAAAGTATCGCATGTTAGAGCGATACAAATAAACTATATTCAAGTCTTTCGTATATCTAACTACAGGGTGTCCGTAAAAGAATGTCCTAGTTTTAATGGTATATTACAGGAGTTTACTTTATACTAAATATAACAAATCATACATGACATTGAAGGAAAACTAACCAAGTTTTTCCTTTAAGTGCTCAATGTGTGCGCCTTTAGTGATACGGCACATCACATCCAAACGAAAATGCAATTCTTCCCATACTGTCTGCAGCAAGTCCGGAGTAATGGAAGCAACAGCCTGTGCAATTCTACCTTTTTCAAGGTTGGTAAATCGTGGGGTAGGGGTGGAACGTAGGGGTGGCTTTTACGAAGCCCCAAAGGAAGAAATCACAAGGTGATGTCAGGTGAACCAGGCGGCCAGGGTAACAGAACTCGGACATTCTTTTACGGACACCCTGTGGAGGACACCCTGTGTTTCAGGAATTTGCAATGCCCAATGCCCATACATACGCATTATTATTCAAATGCTTTTTAAACCTTGGTAGCAATGAGATTCTTTAAGTTTCTCTACTTTATTAGTCAACGAAGTCTTCGAATTTATATAGTTAATAAATTATTCGTTCGATTTGTGGTTACAAGTATATGGTAAAATAAAATAGTTTTTCTTTGTAGAGGAATTTTGGGGCTTGTTTATGGAGTTTAAAACAAATTAAAGTATAAAAAATAGAAAGTTTAATTACAGACAAGTTTAAGGCAACACAAATGAGGAACTCGTAATTAAAATTTAAAACTAATTTTTAGTTTTAAATTTTAACGCTTGGCAAAACGTGGAAGTACATAATTTTAATTTAAGCTGTTTTTCCTAATTAAAGTTTGGAATTTATTCTTAGAGTTACCTTTCAGTTTGAAAGGAGATTTTTTCTCATTTATACGGGTTTCTAACCTTTGGTAGAAGAAGAAAATCAGCAGTAATACAAATATGAGAATTAAACTTTGCTATTCTGGTCCTATAAGAACAAACGTCGTTTTAGAAGACTAGGGGCTGCGCCCCTAGAAAACCCCATTAACTACCTAGAGATACATACTAAAAAAGTGAAAAAATGGGAATGTTTCAGATGATGTAGCGCTCTTGTTTTCATTTTTCCGCGATGCGATTTCCTTGATCATTAAATCTATTTATTTTAATAACTGCTGCAATTTCACGGTTTATCGGATTTCGGCAGAACTACAACGAACCGTAATGGATTTACCGTGATGGATAACCGTAATGATTATGTTTTCAGAGCAATCCGTCCCTGACCATCATCAACTGCGGTCCATCTGGGAAACCTTTTATATCAGAAACCTGTTCTACTCCACCCATTTTTAATATAATTGATATTTATATTAATGATTTATTTAATACTATTGAAATTTAATATTTAATTGTCATTTTGTACAGTGTTAATAAATCCTCTGATATGTCATAACAGTGTGAAGGAAAACGTTGATACAAGTTGATGTAAAAACTTACCGCAAAATGTAATATAATGTTATAGGATATTTTTAGTATTTTATTTTGTTTATTTAGATAAATTAAAGCAGAAATCACAAGTTTTATTGGCAATAGTCTTCTTTACAGATTTCATTTTTGTTAAACTAATGTGTATAAATAAAACATGGAATTAATATTTTCAATTTCCAAACATGAAATATAAAGTAATGTAAGTATTGCGATAGGGTCGAAAATCCGAAATAGAGATAGTGGGCTTTCTACACATTTTGGATGATGCTGATTGTGGAAATGTGGTTTTGAACATTGATCCGTCTGTCTGAAACCACTCTACAGCTCAAACTAAAAGAACTACAGACTTCAAATTTGTTATACGAGTTCCTAGTACCTGTCGGACGTCATTCGTAGGTTGTCAAGAAAATCGCGTAAGAGCAAAGGGTAGCTGCCGAAGAAATTTTTTGGTTTTAAGGGCTTTGCTGAAAAACGAAGAAAGATACAGACTTCAAATTTGGTACCACGAGTTTCCAGTACCTGTCGGACGTCATTCGTAGGTTGTCAAGAAAATCGCGTAAGAGCAAAGGGTAGATGCGGTAGAATTTGTTTGGTTTTAAGGGCTTTGCTGAAAAACGAAGAAAGATACAGACTTCAAATTTGGTACCACGAGTTTCCAGTACCTGTCGGACGTCATTCGTAGGTTGTCAAGAAAATCGCGTAAGAGCAAAGGGTAGATGCGGTAGAATTTGTTTGGTTTTAAGGGCTTTGCTGAAAAAACGAAGAAAGATACAGACTTCAAATTTGGTACACGAGTTTCCAGTACCTGTCGGACGTCATTCGTAGGTTGTCAAGAAAATCGCGTAAGAGCAAAGGGTAGCTGCCGAAGAAATTTTTTGGGTTTTAAGGGCTTTGCTGAAAACCAAAAAAACAAAGCGAAATGTAGCTTTAAATGGATAAGATTAAATTTAAATTTTATTTAAAGAAAAATAAGAAAAAGCTTTTTAAAAAAAACACTGCCGACGAATTTAATTTTTAAATAATAAATGTTTGGTTTTAAATAAAAATGGCTTATTGCATGATATTAAGAGGGACTCAGTCCCATAGAGCTAATGCATAAGTTTTTAAATCACAATTTTGCAAAAGAATTGTTTGCTAGTTATTCCTTTTTTCACCCCCCCGGGAGGAAATCTCAAAATTTAATTTAAAACAAAAAATTAAAAAAAAAATAAAGTTTTGGTTTTTTAAATTTTTAATATAAAGTTTTAAAAAGTGTCGCCATCCTGTATATTTTTTTGGGATTTTAAAACTTAAAAAATATATTTAAATAACTAGATAACATTTCCGTTTCAAATTTGTTTTATTTTATAGTTAGTTGATTCCCATACCTGGAAAAGGGCAAAAAGACAAAGCAGTACTTCTGCGGAAGTTTTATTCCAAAACAATGCATTGCTCTATGGGACGACAATCCCTCTAACGGGAAAACTGAAAAATCAAAAGAAAAATATTTTTGCATACCGCTTTTTTCACAACGGGATATTTTTGGTTTCAGTGGTAAAAAAACTGAATAAAATATTTTTTCTCAAATTCCCATTGGGCATCAATTCCCTTGGAGCAAACGAGTCGATCGGAGGAAAGGCAGGGAAGAAAATGGAAGGAATACGTCACGAACCCAAGCCAATTTAATCCTAAAGAAAAATAAAAAACATGTCATACCGGGTGTGGTTTGATTCCCGCCCTTTGCCTGGGTTTTACTTTCTTCACTGTGTCAGTAAAATTCTGCCTGTGCTGTCTTTCTTTTTGACGAAGGTTTATAAACAGGTCTCTGATCAAAACACAAAAACCGGGAAAAAGCGTGTACCAACCCTACCTACCAACTTAAACACACAAAAAAGTTATTCCTATGGGGAAACCATAGATTCATAGTTAAAGTATTAGATTGGCAGATACGTGACTTTGAATGCTAAAGACGCATGGATGTCGAATAAGAGGGAAAATGGCCAGTGTTGCTGCCCCTTAAAGGGAAAAAAACACGAAAAAATACCATTTAATTCTAAAAATTAAAAAAAAAAAAAAAACTAAAAAGGATTTTAAAATCACTAAAAAAATTCCCAAAAGCAGCAGTATTTTTTACGAAAATTTTTTTAATTTTAGAATTAAATGTATTTTTTCGTAGTATTTTTTTTCTTTAAAAATGGGAGCAAATGGCATTTTTGGGCCCCCATGGCGTCCCCTCTTTGCATTGGGGGTACGTGATCTGCCAATCTAATACTTTTAAATATGAATCTATTGGGGAAAACAGAAACAATAATCATTAAACCTCCGAAAAAACATCAAACACGCATCATGGGGCGCCCCTTTATGTTTGGATGCGGTCTTTGGGCGAGACTTTTCTCGAGAAGGGTTTGGTCAAGGTTGGGGTTTCTTTCCGGTCGTGTGGTCTTTTAGGGTAAAGAAAAGATGCTTTTGGCGCGAAAAATTTTAAAACCGTCAAAAGACGCCCCCAAAAAAAAACCCCATAAGCCGAAACAAACCTCACCAGAGTTAGTTTAATACAGTCATACTCGTAACTCGAAGTCCCCGGGGGCCCCCAAAAATATTCGACTTATCCCAAAATTTTGGTTACGAAGTTACTTCCCTTCCCTCTTTACTGGTACTTAGGATGGGTGACATGGTTTTATAGGGGGCTTAAAACTATTGTAAGAAA
>JAFNEN010002559.1:0-14095 GCA_019343175.1 Oedothorax gibbosus
AACATGACGTAATTTTAGGGGGAGGGGTTCGATCAAACGTGACGCAGGGTGATATAGGGGGAGGGAGGGTCAAAATTATGTGTGACATAATTTATGTGCATCCCCAAAGAGATAATGACCATTTTGAAAACAAATAAGTGACCATAAAGTGACTAAATTAAAGAACTCATATGTTGAAAAATCTATACACTATTATCTAAAATATGAAACACAAGTCTGACCCACAAAGGCTTCCTAAGTACTAGTTGTAGAGCTTGATAATTATCTCCAAAAATCCTTCAAAATGCACATGATGAATGTACAGATAGAAGTTTCTGTGTTCTTTTGTATAAAAGCTTTTTTTGTTAGTCATTCCAATAGACTTAAGGAGGAATGGGCGCGCTGGACAGCTGGTCTCCAAACTCAAGTGCCTCAGTGTTAATCCAATGGCGAAAAAACTATTTTCTCTGCCACATTTCTCCGGCTGTATTGAATATTTTTACAAACGGTTTTTTCAAAATAATTAATGTAGATAAACTTACAGGTCTCTATCGTCCCACTTTTTAAAATTGCTTTGAATATTTTGTGTAAAATTATTTATTGAAATTTTTTTTAAATATTCGAACCAATTTCAAAAATTGGGAAGGTTGGGACCTGTAAGTCAGCTACATTTATCACATAAAAAATCCCCTTGTAAAAATAATCAATACAGCCGGAGAAATGTAGCAGAGAAAATAGTTTTTTCTCCATAGGATTAACACTGATGCACTCTGCTTTGGAGACCCCCAGTCCAGCGCGCCCATTCCCCCTTAAAGCAGTAATTTGGTTTTTCGATTGTTGATATAATTTCTTTGAAGGTATATTTCAGGTCTCATTCTAATATAGTTACGAATTCGATTCATTGTGTGACATCATGATTTTAAACAAAGCAATGTTATATAGATCACATCCAACCCTCTTTCCCTTATGATTTTATTAAAATTATCTACATTTGTGAACATGGTAATCTTGGCTTATAAATTTGATTTAAATAACCACACTTTAAACTGGAGCTGAATAACAAGTCTTGCAACTGGTTGAAAAGCGGGTACTTTCAGTTAGTAATTTATAAAACAGTTACTTTACAACAAACCCAACAGGAAATTAAGATTATTACTAAATATATCTCTTTAAGTCAGAATGAAAAATATCATACATAGAATATCCATTAATAACCAGGTTTAGGTATTGCCAGCAGTGAAGTGAAAGTGTATACTGTTACAAAAAATACTTGTTAATACAGTAACCCCTCAATATATCGTGCCTCGTTACATCGTGCTTTCGGATATATCGCGTATAATCACCTTGTATCATGTCTCCCAATTTTCCTGCTGTTTTTTTTTCAATGTGTACTTTCCTTAAAATAAATAATAAACTTCCGTTCTTTGATATTTGCCGGAAAACAGGTTTTACGAGAAAAATCAAAACAGCCTACTTTAGATGGATTTTTTATAGAAAATGAGTGAAATGTGTCTAGTATGCCTGCGCAATAATGTGTATAGTAATTAATAATAATAAGTCTTTTCTAAATATTTGTTTCTTTTTTCAGAGTACATAGTTATATTATTTAAAATGATTTCGTTTTATCTTTCAAATACATACTGTGCTTTAGTTTAAAAACTATTTTGATACCATACATACATCAAAAGTATAATATTTATCAAGTCGCTCGTTATATTGCGCATTCGGTTATATCGCGGTTTTATGCTTGTCTCCCGGGAAGCGCGATATAACGAGGGGTTGCTGTACTACAATGTTAAAAAAAATCTGTTAATTTTACAGAAAAAACATAGATTTACAGAAAAAACTGCTGCATCCTTTAAGGAGTTTTTTTTCTGTATAAATATGATGTTTTTAAAGTAAAAAAAGATGTTCTGTTTTTTAACCACGTCAAGCGTAGTAGACTACAACCGATCCTTAACCTCCCGTTTGTTTCACTGCGTGCAGAGTCTACGAATAGTAAAGCAACATTTACAGTCGACTATACAAAGATGACTTAAATGTGAATATGAAGCCGTTTGATAGCTTCCTGAAATAAACACAAAGATTGCGAAATATTTTGCGCTACGTATGTTTTTGTGCTTGGTTTCAACATAATATAGGTTCTTAACATAATCATTTAGTAATATCACGGTTTTATGCTTGTCTCCCGGTAAGCGCAATACAACGAGGGGTTGCTGTACTTTATTATTTCTTTACCATACCTCATACTCTATGTTTAACAATACAAATAGATTGCTTTCAATAACTAATACAATCTTTAGCATATACAAATAAACAATTTTATGAAACATTTACTTACATAACACAAGGTTCTCGAGATAGGTAGGCGTCATAACTCGTGCAGAGATACGGAAGAGCCAATTTCTTAACATCTTTTCCAGGATTCTGCCTCTTAAGCTCTTCAATCTTTTCATCATAGTCATCTTTAGAGTAAAGCGAGTGGTGCAAGTGTTCACCTAAATAAAGGAAAAAAGCTTAATAAATACACTGCTCAAAACAATTAGGGGAGCACTTTCCGTACTTTTGTTAACTCTTTCAGTTCAAACTTTTTATTTTTTATTTTAAAAATCTAAAATTTGTGAAATAGATTCATTATGCATCCAGAATGAAATGGTAAAAAACAGGGAAAAAATTCTTATTTTTTTACTAAAATTTAAGGGGGAAAAATTGGAATCATAACTTTTGAATAAATTATAACAATAATTTTTTCAAAGGTTTATTTGTTAAGAAAAGTTTAAATCAATTTTTAAACATCTAAGAATGCAAGCGTGAAGAATTTAGGATCAATTCATTTCATAAAATTTTTTGGGAGTGAATTTTATTTTACCAGGTTTTTCATATTTTCATTTAATTAAAACAAGCATTTTTAATTCTTCAAAAGACATGATTCTTCTATCTAATGATAAATAAGTTCGAGCTCAACTTAGTGAGAAAAAAAATCGCAATCTGATGATTACAAATGGAATCATTGGGTGTGAAAGGGTTTAAACCATGCATTCCCCTAATTCTTTTGAGCAGTGTACTAAGAAAGATAGATTGAAAAATTACTTTATTCAAAAGTTGCTTATAGCATTTATACTTTGGGAGAATAGAAATGGTAACCGGGTCTCTAAACCAAACCACCATGTTGGAGTTTTATATCTGTTATCTTTGGATTGAGCACCATAAATTGACACAAAAAAATTACTATCTATTTGTTATCATTTTACTTTTGATTTAGCATAATAACAATTGACAAAATAATTTTCCAAATCAGTAAATGGGAAAAATGCAAGGCCTAGTTATTATCAGTTTAGTTGCACTTTCTCTACACAGGGTATTATTCGTCGGATATTTATGGCTGCACGGGCCGTTTACAGCTAGTTATTATCAGTGACTGTCTCAGGGACTCTGAGCTTTTGATTTGAGATCTTAGAGTGTGACAACAACTTAACTATAATCAAACCTCACATCTTTTTTTCCTAAAGAGCACTTAAATTAAGTAAAATTCAATTTCAACTGAAGCAAAATGTTGAGATTGATAAAAACAGGCTTTGGTGTTATTAAATAAATTATATAAAATTATTAAAAAATGAATAACATTGTATTTTACAATGAGATATATCATTGGCTTATGGTCACTAAGTAAACAGTTAGAAAATCAGTTATAAATTAATATTTCAGGCATAGAATGATCCTCGTCACGTTGACATTCTCAAGGCAGTACTTACTTCTTTTGTCATAATTTCGTGTTAACTTGAGATAGAGATGTTGACTGGCATTTATAAAACGGGTAATTGTTTGGTCATTTGCCCAAACCAAAGCAGTTTTAAATGCTCAAAATAAGGGCATTTATGAATATATATTATTTTATTTTCACTTTGATACCAATGTTAATAAATATTAAAGCTTTCCTACTAAAAAACAATAGTATAATTATTGTGTATGATTGTTTTTCTAAATTAAACAAGTAGGTTTGTAACAGAATCTGTCACTTAAACCGCTTCCACACAAGAGTTGTGTTTAACAGTTAAAAAGGCGCCAAACACAGCATTATTTCTATATTAAACATTTACATGCTAAATTTGGCTAGTTTCATTTATTTTATTTCGAAAATTCAATAATTGATTATCGTTTGAAAAAATTAATTTATATTTCAAAGAATAAATATGTAATATTCCTCGCTTTTAAATAGAATAAAAATATTTCACTTCAACATACAAAGAATCTCGTAGTGAAATATATTTGACGTCCTTTGAAACTGATCGATGTTGCAAAAATAAATTTATTTTAATTTATTGTCTAAAAGAATTAAAGTTTCTCGAGCGATTGTTGCGAATGGTAATGGTGATTTAATTCCAATAAAAATGTCTTCCTATGTATTTTAAATGAGCATTAAATTTTGCAGTTTTTTACATAATTAAAGTACTTCGAATTCGAATTCATTTCTGAAATTTTCAATGTATTCTAATTTTGATGAGCTAAATTTTTTGAGTTATCATACTTGTCCGTAGCATTTGTAGTTTGGGATATGAAAGTGGGTGACGGACAGACAGACGGACTGAATGATTATAATACCTTCCACTTTTTACGTTATAAACGTAGTGTGGAAGCTAAAACGTTATCTATTAACTAATAAAGAACACATAAAAAGTTAAAGTCTAAGCAGAAATTCATTTTGTTATGAAAATACTGTTTGCCTTAACTTCTACCTAATACTACAGCCGTTCTTGCTATTGTGACTAGTTTTATTTTGGGTTTGGTACAAGTCAAGTATTTGCTATATCAAGGGTTAGAGATTATGGGCATTGGCAAGGCATTTTAACCATTATCCTCAACTTATAATGTCTGGGCCCTTTTCATCACTAACATTGGGCCTATTGATATGTTACAGAGAAACAAATCTAAAACTTTTAATAGATATTGTTAAAAAATATTTTTAAATCTACAATACTAAAATCTCACTGTCAGTTTCCCAGCAGCCACCACCTTGGCTTTTAGCAACCAAATCCACTGCAACCATTACTGTATGTTGTAAGGGGTGTTTCTCTCTTCGGTCATGAGCAACAGCAACGACTTTGGATTCTGATGGGTCTACGATGACACACCCGACTTTTTCCTGTAGTTAATGAAAGGGGATGGATGATGTTACAGGGTATATTTCCTCAATACTTTCAGCACAATTCAGTGCGTTAAATAATCACTTAAAATGTTTTAAAATATGACCAGTGAAGATTTTTTCGGGCAATTACAGGGTTATTATTCAATGATGCAATTTGCTGCTTACTTGTGAATATGGGTGGATGATATTCAGGGTATATTTTACTCTAAAACTTTCTGCACAATTAAGTGCATTTCAAGGACCAATTAAAATGTTTTAGGGCTATTATAGTTTCATATAGTTAAACTCGTAGTTTTCTTGCACAGAAGCCACGACCATGGGCGGAGCTACAAAACGCGCGGAGCAATCAGATGAAGAGGAAATTTCAGCCGTTTTAGTTTGTCTTCATCTGATTGCTCCGCACTTTTATGGCTTCGCCCGTGGTCGTGGCTTCTGTGCAAGGAAACTGAGTTTAACTATAGTAAAGATGCAATTTGCTGTGTATTAACACATACCACTTTAAAAACTAGGCTGAAGGATCTGATATAGAAGTATTTTTATAGAAGAAACTGAATTTAGAAAACCAAATGAACCATTCTCAAATAACACATTAATTTATTCAAATAAAAATATATATAAATTAAATAATAACTAGTACTTTGGAACTACTTGTCATTAATACACTGCCATTTAAGAAAAACTTAATTTAATTTACTTTCAATAAAAATATTCTACCAAACTATAGAAGAAACTGTTAATAAAATTATACTAATTTACATGAAATTAGAAGTCAACTAAAACTTAAACACTTTTATAAATTTAAATTAAACAATTATTTAAAGAAACGAAATAACCTTACGACACAAGTCATACATCACCATGTTGAGCTGCATTGAGGCACATTTTCATAAACTTTGATACATCTTCTCTTTCTTTAGAAGATAAAAGTTCATCTTTTAAAAGTTTTTCAACACTAAAAAATAAACATGAAAAATTATACTACATTCATATTGTAACAAACACTCATTGAGATTATTTAGAAGACAGTTTTATAAATCTTAGGGCTCTACATGTAAGATTTTGAAAAAAAATTATTGATTCAACGCCCCCACAATCTAGTTCTGTACTCGAAGAGATAATAACATAGTACAGTGGATCATGGTGCTTGGCCAGCATGATCCACTCTATTTTTAATAGTGAAATTAGAGTTTTAAAACAGCTATTTTAGGAGTACAGCACCCCAAATTCAGGAGACAACAAACACAAATGTACTTATTGTATACCCTCATCTATAATAATAAACAAGTAGGTTTGTTACAGAATCTGTCACTTAAACCGCTTCCACGCAACATTTGTGCTCAACAGGAAACAAACGATTTATACACCTCAAAAAGAAATTCGCCAAACAGAGTCTTTAGCTAGTTGTAATTAAACATTTAAACGATAAAATTAATTATTTTCATTAATCTTCTTTCTCAGATTTAATAATTAGACTTTATTGTTTGCTTAATTTGTTTGAAGTTCGAAGAATAATAATGTAATATTTTTTTTTAAATATCTTTGTGTCGCCACAATTTACCATTTATATTTCTTTCGAAAATTCAGTTATTTATCGTTTGTTAAATTAATTTATAGTTCGAAAAATATATAATTAGTGCAATTGATGCTTTAAAAATAATAAAAGCGAAACTTTGCATATTTTTTATGCCAAGTTAGAATTCTCTATGCATCTTTCTTCATACATATATAGTAAACCATCAAAAGAACTCTATTGTGATATTACAACAATCCAAACTGAATTATATTGCATAAATAAATATTCTTTCAAAAGTTATTTTTATTTTAAATAAATTTTCTCTTACGTTTAACGAAATGGCAACAGTGAAAATATTGAATAAAAATGGAATTTGCATGTTATTTCAATGTAGATAAAATTTTCAGTCATTTAAATTTTAAATAAACTTCTAATTTAAATTTTTTAATGAAATTTGGAATGTAGCCTAATCTGATTTTGAAATGACATATTCCACTTGTCTTTGGGACTTGAGGTTCTTTCTGTAAAAGTGGGTGAAAGACGGACGGACGTAACGATTATAATACCTTCCACTTTTTACGTTATAAACGTAGTGTGGAAGCTAAAATGAAGTTTTGTGTGTGTATGTCTCTTATAGACTCATAAGTTAGACATTTGTTTGACTCGTAACTTAACACAAATATGTAGTTCATACTTAAGTTACAGATGTTGAATTTTCAGAGCTCAAAATGTTCTATTTTTAGAGAAAATTCGAATATTCTGAAAAAAATACCCTACTTTGGCTCAAATCCGATCATTTTTTCCTTTCGTGATGCCATTCAGCAGAAGAAATTAAATAAAACTTTTATGAAAATAATTAAAATGAAAAATGTTTATTTTATTCTGCTGCATAATAGGGTTTAACATTTTCATTATTTTGCCAAATATGTTGCCGAACTTGCCAAATTCTTACCTAAATGCGCCAAATGAGCCTTTTTTAATTTATAAAGTGGGTTGATTGTTCGCAGGTCGTCGTGGTAGAGCTGTATAATAAGTGTGTTTGTAGCTATATCTCTTTTCTCTCCAAATTCTTACCAAAAAGACGCCAAATGAGCTAAAAGGTTTTATATGTTTATGAGGGAAATTACGATAACTATTATGCATACATTTTATAGCGTATGTTTTTATTTTGGATTTTTATGGTAATATAAGTAACAGTATTTTATACTTTATAACAAGCGGGAATAATAACATAAGTTTATTATCCTATAATGGATTAAATTGTACATATACTTGGATCAATTGAAACTTTTTTTTTAGTCCGTGCGAAGTACGGGTATTTATTTGCTAATAATAAATATTTAAGCTAAAATAAAAGCTTTTTTTAAAATCTAGATCAATGACCAGCGATTAAAGAAACCTTGTGGATCAATTAAAATAAAAACGAGGAAAATTGTGACAAACCATAATATCAAAAACCTTAATATCAAATGATTTACCAACAGTTACTTTTTTAAGGTAACACTGTAGAGTTATCAGAAAGTAACTGTAACTTAGTTACTTTTAATGGTAAAGAAGTAACACAAAATTTCATTACTTCTCACGTTGCTCTTCACGGCTATTTTCGGCAGTTACTTACTTTTTTAATTAAGTAGCTGTAACTGAGTTACTTTTAAAAGGTAACTTTAAATCCCTGGTTCTAAGAATACATTTATATTGTGTAAAAGGTAATAAATATTGTGAAAATACAAAACTTCCCTTACTATTTATCTTCTCTGAACTGCATAGGCCATAGCTCCGAGAAATCTTTATACTGCTTCTGTGTTAATGCAGGATATTTGGGAACTTCATACACTAAAACTGTGTCCATGAGACCAGTTATGTCAATGTTAACTTGCCCTAAAACTTGGTTTAATGAATAGGAATCTGGATAACTTGATATTTCATTTTCATTCAAGGGGCGAATAAGGATTTCGAATACATCTATAGAAAATACATATAGTTTTGGTTCAATAAATTAAAATATGTTAAAAAATTAAAATTGAGCACCTTCAAATTCAGAAAATAGTTAATATCATTTTTATGATGTTGGGCGACCTATTTCAAATAATTATTTTTAATGAAAACTTGATTTGGAAATTTGTTTTTTAAGTAAAACATAGTAATACAATCAAAATGTTTAGTTTAATTTCCATTTAATGCAATAGTTTTAAAATAACATGAAATAACAAGGTATTATTTTAGAATCTAAGCATTTTTTACCAGTTATAAAAAAAACTATACAACCATTGAAAAAATCAATGACAAATATGAATAAATGAATCGACAATATTATATGGAAAGACTTATTATTTTTTAAATAGCCATTGTTTTATGACAGATAGCAACACGATTTAAAAATGTCCTCATTTTATGTATGTTCTATAACACAATTTAATTTTACACTAAATATACCCTCATTCATTAACAGGCAAAAAAATTTTTTTATTTAAAATACAAAAGTGAAAGAAAATTATTCACCTTTCTGAGAGGTCCACCGAACTCTTTTTAAATGAGATTGCCCTTCTAATGGCCAGACAGCAGATAATTCTCTGAAACCAATTAAAAGTAAATAATGTTAGAAAATACTTAACTGGTATTTACTAACGTAACCATATTTCAATAGGAAATTTGAATGTATTAACAGTGAATATTAAGCAAACCTAAGAAATCAAACCCTAAAACAGGCTTTTTTATTACATAACCAACAGATGAAAAATCCAATTTTCATACAATTTTTTTTTGTGAAAATAATCTAATACTTAAATAGCAGAGTTTAAGAAATATGCCTTTTAACAACTTAAAGAATAGTAAAAATTAAAAATAATAAAAAATTCCAAATATACAATAGGAACATTTTTTTTTTAAATATAAAAAGGCAACAGTGGCTACATGTAAATGTTTTGAATGCATGCACAATGGTTCGATATTGTTATTGGGTTAAACTATTAAAAAACAGGTGTTTTCATTTTTTGTTGTGTTAAAGTTCGTTGGAAGGGAAGAAAAATATTTTACCCTACAAGAATATTTTAGTGTTTCATAATTGTTCAATATATGTAGTTTTAGCACTATGAAGCTAATGCCATTGAGCTAGAAGAAACGTGGAGTGAGGTGTGTGATTCACTGAACAGGGCAGCAAACGAGCCGGTTCAATAACGAAACACGGAGGAATACACGGCACTGCAGCAGAAACGAACCGGGCAGAAAACCTAGAAACTTGCCTATTTCGCTATTGGGTTCGTCTTTGCTGGTTCTTAGTTAGTGATCCACATGGTTATTTCTTAAAAAAGTTGGAATTTAAAGTTAAAGAAAGTTAATTCTTTCGAACTAAAAATGTTAAAATACATGTAGGAGCCCAAGTCAATATGATAGAGGGGTCTCATACAAGCATTGCATACAAGTGTAGAGAAAATAGTCCTTTTCTGCCCTGTTCGCGCAAAAGGGTGGGAGTGGGTTTTCGGCTCGCTGACACCTCACTCCAGTTTCCCTTCTAGCTCAATGGCTAATGCACACAATTCGACCAAAATATTTCTGCTGAACATGTAAAAAGTAACTTCCTCTATTTGAGCAGCATTTAAAAAACCATATTTTTTATCACCCAGCTTAAAAATTTACAAAATGTATATGTACTTCATTGTCAGCAACTTCATCAACTTGAGAACAGTTTGAATGAGTTTGAAGCAACATAAATTATTGATATAATTACAAGAAACTAATTAAATTATTAGCTTCAACTAAACTAAAACTATGCAACAATAAAATATTTACTTTATCAGTCTGGAAGTTTCTTTCTTAGATTTGATTATACCCACAAACATTTTTTCTGAAAAATAATATCAAAAATCTTAATTTCTAATCATTTCACACCTAACAAAAAAATTAAATAAGCATTTTGTGAATCCATATATCTAACTATTTGAATAAGAAGGAGCTGGGAACAGCTATGATATAATGGCCAATCTTGATTTGGTAATTTGGGTTGCCAAGCAACGAAAATGTCCAAATGCACTAAATATTTCCCTTAAAGGGGAGGAAAAAAAATTTAAGCCATATTTCTCCGGCTGTATTACATATTTTTACAAACATTTTTTTAATAATAAATGTGGAAAACTTACAGGCCTTTATAATCCCACTTTTTGAAATTGCTTTGAATATTTTGTGTTAAATTATTTATTGAAAATTTAAAAAAAATATTCGAATCCATTTCAAAAGATTTTCAGGACCTGTAAATCAGCTATATTTACCACATAAAAAAACCTGTTTGTAAAATTATTCAATGCAGCCGTAGAAATGTGGCTTCGGAAATATTTTTTCCTCCATTGGATTAACACAGATGCACTTTGATTTGGAGACCTGCAGTCCAGCGGGCTGATTCCCTCTTAATATTTCATGCAACTCAATAGGTATAACAACCCTACGTTAAATGTTCAAGCTCCCGAAATGTAGCCAATGAACAGAATGCCATTATATCATGGCGGTACTAAGGAGATTTCGGTAGATATTTACTGTACGGTCCCCCTTGGCGAACTTCCCAAAATCGCGCCAAAAGTCCGTCTTTTGGCGACTTTTTTTAAAAAACCACTATTCAAAGAAAATATCGTATGGGAATATTTCTTATGAAAACTCACCAACGGTTCAATAGGGTTGCCGGAAAACGTCTTCGGTGCGAAGTCATAGAATTCGAATCTTCAGTCGAAGTCAGACAGGTTGCCATAAAAAAATTATTTATCGCCAAAATCCGAAAAAATCGCGCCAAGGGGGACCGTACAGTAAATCTGATCCCATTTCCTTTAGTTCATATTTTATGCAACATTCATATGTGTTGAAATCCACTTTCATTGCACATTGTTATTGATAAATTGAAAACAATAGGAAGTAAGCTGTATACCTGTTTCAATAGATCTTGTATATTCATCAGCTAATATTGGAATATTTTTGAAAGTTTCCTCAAAGTCACTGGGGCATTCTAAAGTCATATTTAATCTTTTGGTTGCATCTAAAATAAAAAGTAAATTAAACTAAGGAAAGAATTTTTTTCCTCATAAAATTGTAAGTTAAGTTGCCGTATTAGATTGTGACTAAACATCAACTCAAAAGAATTTTTCAATTTATAACTCTTTTTGAATTCAATGAAATATCATTACTTAAAACAAAACAAGTATATTATAGGAAAGTCAAAAATAGAAACTTAAAAAGTTAAACAATCTCTTTCAATCTAGTCATACACACATTGGAAATTGCCTTAATTTCTTTCTGATTCTTAAGAATACTTCATAACTTCCCTTTTAAGAAGAAATGAACAAATATTGGATCAGATTTACTGTACGGTCCCCCTTAGCGCGATTTTTTCGGATTTGGCGATAAATATTTTTTTCTGGCAACCTGTCTGACTTCATGCAGATTCGAATTCTATGACTTCGCACCGATGACGTTCTCCGGCAACCCTATCAGACCGTTGGTTGAGTTTTCATAAGAAATATTCCTATACGATATTTTCTTTGAATGGTGTTTTTTTTTTAAAGTCGCCAAAAGACGGACTTTTGGCGCGATTTTGGAAAGTTCGCCAAGGGGGACCGTACAGTATTTAAAGACTTTTAAGAATCAAAATTAAAAAAAAAATCCAATAATTGATTATTTAAAAACCAATGTTACAAAACTTGAAAAAATACTGAACATTATAATGTACTTTAAAATATCAATTCGAATTACAAAACCATATGTTTCAACCAAATTTATATTACTTGTCGTCTCAGAATCTAGTAGTTTTCTCTTCTTTGTTTCACACACAAGATTTTCAGGCATATTTGAAGTCATATTTCGTACTAAAATTATTATTAAACTTAAAATCTTAAAATGAACTTACAAAATGGAACAGATACAGAATCGCGACGAAATCAAAATTTTCGAATCGAATTTAGCGAAAATCAAAATAAATAAAAAGCATAAGCGGAGCCACTAAAAGTTACAGTTACATAGAAGTAAAAGCAGAATAAAATAATTTTGTTTTAGAAAAAACATATTTTATTACAAATTTAAATATCTTTGAAGTAAAAAGAAATTGATGTTATATAAATACCTAATATAAAAAGGCCCATATGATTTTCTTCCACATTGGCCCACCTGGGCTTCTACACATCAGCCCAGTACAATTTTTCATGAGCAATCGATTTTGCCTTTCAAGTTGAACGATCTCTTTATTAATTAATAATATACCTAAACAATTAATATATATTTTACTAATTTGCATAATATACAGTTGGAGGATAAAAAATATTGTATTTGGACAGCAGTTCACTTTATAGGACAGAAGGGCAATCCATATAGATTTGGATGGCCATCCCACATCGGCCCACCTGGGTTATCCCATATCGGCCCACCTGGGTTGTCCCATATCGGCCCATTCGGGTTCTTCTATAAAGCTCTGTTTTATTAAAATTGTACTAATTTTTTTATAAAAATGCATTAGTACTGAACAACATCAATTATTACACCGTGAAATTCAAGGTATTGATTTTCTTTATCAAATATAATTTAAATTTGCCTCGAGGAATTAATTTAGAATAATAAACGGATGCATATTTTTTTTTATGGTACAATAATTTTTAGTTAACAATGAAACCTATTTTATTTGAGTTATAAACAGTCCATTTGACTAAGTATGAAAACCGAGTTCTAAACTACTTTAATCAATGTCGTGGGCTTGTTACGGATAGCCCACAAAAATATATATGGGTTTCCCATAATGTCCCATGTAGATCCACGTGGTTATATTTTTTCTAGAAAAAGCGTAAAATATAAAATTTTTAGCATCCAAATACATTAATGTCACCTAATTATTAAAAAATAAATAATATTTTACTCATATTTTATCGTAATTAGCGCATAATTTGCTAAAATTGAGTACATGGGATTCACATGGTTTGGTGATGGGCTGATGGGGCCCACCAGTGCCCATCTGAACCACGTGGGCCCACGTCGGACCATGTGGATCCCACATTGGTGTGCTGCCTGGGGTATGAAGCAACATTGAATCAAGTTTAACTGGTTATTAAAGAAATACATTTTGGCAAATCAAATGCTTAGTAACGGCCTATTGGCAACAACCCATAGTTGTGATGTATATTTATTCATATTTTTTATATTTGAAAAATTTGACTACTACTTTCAAAACTTACAAATCCTGAGCAGTTACGCACAAAATAATAAGTTTTTTTAAACGAATTTAAAAATCTAATTAAGTTTTTCTTTATTCCAAATTCACAGACCACCTTTGCAATCTATAATAATAAAAGAAAGAGTCTGTGTGTGTCTGTGTGTTTGTCTTCGGATCGTAAAAGACCTACTTATACTGCCCTCAGAAATTCGAAATTTTTAAGATAGATTCCCTTTAATACCAACGTGTGCACCTGAGGCTTAGTTTTTTAACATTTGTTCCATTTTTA
>JAFNEN010002560.1:0-15713 GCA_019343175.1 Oedothorax gibbosus
AACGCCAGGAGTTTGTAATTCTATTGGGATTGTATCAGCACCAGTAATGACCAACTTGTGTGGAAGAAACTCATGATGTTGTAATAGTTGCTTCAAAATTATATTCGTTAGTTGTATTTTATTGCATGATTGGGTTAATATGCTATTGCGATTGTGAGAGTTGTGTCTGCTCTTAGTTACATGGAAGTACCGTTAACTCCTCTTTTTGATCGCGTTGCACTCTTTGGACTATACTCAAAGTACCTATCAAATACAAGAAATGTATCCTGTTCTACAACATACTGTGTTTTATTTTAAACCAAACAAAAATTCGAAAAATCAATATCTATTTGAAACCTTAACAGTTGAATAAAATCATTATTAATATAAATTGATAATTAACATAACTACAAATATTTAATTTTGGGATCACGTTCAAATGTGGCGATTGCAAAACATGAGCCGAATTCTCCTTAGGAATTGCATTGTACATTGTTGTAAGCTTAGGATTTATGGCAATTTTTTTTTATTTTCAATTTTAAAGAAATTTATTTTAAAAAAATAAATTTTAACATCCTGAGGGGTTTCTGACTAGTAGAGAGGAAGTCTGGTTGACAGAAAATAAAATTTTACGTAATATACAAATCACCGTTGCAAAGAGTACACCCGTGCAACGCGCGGGTATATAAAAGCTAGTACCGTTTTTTATTACATAGTATTTATATAATAAACGCTTATTAAACTATAAATGTTTTATTTTGTTCAACCAACTCCAATTCATTCTCAATAAAATGGGTGGTTTCTGTTTTTTGGACTCCATGACCTTTCACCTTGAATTTTTAAGTTGTTCAAGGGTGCCATTCTGGCACTTCTCATATTCTGGTTCAGTACATCAATAGTACTAGAGTCAATCATAAATGACCAGTAAGAGGAGGTCTGGTTGACAGAAAATAAAAGTTTACACAGTATACAAATCACCGTTGTCCAGGGTACACCCGCGCAACGCCGGTCATATAAAAGCTAGAACAGTTATATTACATAGTATTCACATAATAAACATTTATAAAACAACAAAAAAAAATATTTTGGTCAACCAACATCCTTTTATCTCAATAAAATGGGTGGTTTCTGTGTTTCGGACTCCGTAACCTTTGACCTTGAATATTTTAAATTGCTCAAGGGTGCCATTCTGGCACCCCTCAGATTCTGGTTCAGCACATCGAATAGTTTTAGAATCAATCATAAAATAAAAGTTGTACCCTATTTCCAGGTCCAAGCATATTTTGCCATTTGGCGACTGGACTAGTTGGGTTTTTTCACCATTTGGTCAGCTGACTGAAAGGAAAGAATTGATGACGCTTTCAATTAATAAAATTTTTCCAATGCTGAGAAAAAGGCATTGGGCCATGTATCCCTATGGGTCAAATGTCCCTAGTTCCCCCTACTCTTAGAACATCAACGTTATTTCTTCTAAAGGAAGACGACGTTTTGACCATAAAATTGTTTTTTTTTACGTTATTATATTTTTAAAAATTGTTTTAACGATAGTTAGTCCTATCAAATGTCATTTTAACTGTATTCAATTTATAAAGGCTCATTCTCTACCCCAAAAAGTCCTTCGAGTATTTAAGGATTTTAACCTTACACTAGCATGGATCACTTTTAACCCGTTTTCGACGACTTTGTGAATACTATTAACACCTTCATTTCCAAATAAAAACGTTAACTTTAATTTTTTTTATAATTCGTTTTTTGTGTAACTTAATAAGTTTAACATTAATTGTTCAGTTCTATGGTCTTCATTTGTCTTAGATTTTGTTCATTTAGATAAACTTAAACAGAAAGCTCATTTCTTTGTCAATCGATGTTAATGGGTTAATTTACTGATATTCAAAATATCTTTCCCATAAAAAAAGTAGGCTTTTGTAACAGTAACTGTTACATAGAACCGCTTCACAGACTATTTATGGACTTTAGAAAGTAAATTGCTTAACACGGCATTTAGCTAGTCCTAATTTAAACTTTCAAATGAGTATTTAAAAGCATTACAATATATTTTATCAGCTTTCTAAAACACTTCACTTTAAAATATTCAAAGTAATTTTATCATATCTAATAAGAATTTAAACTTAAGTGTAATTAAGAACATCACATCACAAAAATACACATTTTCTTCATAATAACGAGCAGCGCCTTGCACCTTTGTTTACATTTTCTATGTTAAATTATCTTTCCAACTGCTTTTCTTCATAGACATATAATATATAATCTCAATATAGCGACATATCTCAATCAACAATTTAACTTTTTAAAGATAGGGATGTCCATATTGGGCACTTGTAGAAGCTAAAACTCGGGGCACGAAGCGTCTTCTCTTTCGATTTGATGAGATCCTCTTGAGTTAGGTCCCGAAGGATCCACCAATTGATGGATCACCAACTCAAAAGACGATATCTTAATTTCGGGAGGCCATGTTTTAGGTTCTCCTATCTTATTTCCACCAACGATATAAATATAATAGAAAGCTAATCAAATAATAAAAAGGCCGCTGAGGAGGGGGGCAAGATAAATCTCGCCAAATTACTATTTTGGCATACAAGGTTTCTACATTTGGCACTTTAACGCTGCCATTTGAGTCGAAACCCAAGAAACTTTTTTTTTATTTATATTCGAAACCTATCTTGTGTTAGCTTCCAGTGCGAATTTGCTTGATACATACGTTAGATTATTTAAATAGTTTGTTACGTCCATTTTAGAACATTTAAAAGTAAAAGTATTGTAATTTTGACCAATTTTCACTGGTCTAAACCACGTGGTTTGAGCTGAAGAACTGACTGGTGTTGGACGCCTAATAAGTTTGCCAATTGCACAGTCCTTTCCAACCAAAGTCTCTTGTTTTCACCTATCCGGACAAGGAATTAGGTACAATGTCTTGTCAAAGTCTCGGATGGATGAGGATTGGTAATATTTCCGATAACGTAGTTAATGGACTGCTGGGATATAGGCCTTATGGGATGCTTTAGGTTATTTTTATCGGTTAATTAATTTTGTAAAACTAATTAAACCTATTTAATTAGCAACCTCGATTAGAAGTTTGATTTTTCTTTAAACGGGTAAGCTATTAAATTTTTAGAAAATGTATTTAAACCTTTCTCGTCTGTGTCAGACCAGCTAGTTCTGAGCAGAGTCGCAGGCTGTCAAATTGAAACCACATTTATTTATTGTTAACAGCATTTCATTATCATTTGTATGGACACTTCATAATCTAAAAAGAAATGGACTTGATCGATTGAAGAATTTAATTTAAGAAATTATATTTTTAATTATTAGTTATATTTTGAAATTTAAATAATAACTAAATTAAGTAAAATTTTAAGTGTTGTGGACAAAAAACAATGTTTGAAAAAAATGCAAACTATAAGCCCACAACCTCATTTTCTAATAGCGTGCTGGTAGACTGATTAGCACCACTGACGTCATTTCGCGGTCCACCACTCTAAATCATCATAAAATTTTCACAAATCATATTTTTCGTTCGTTGTTTTTGTTTAAAAAAATAAATCGGATAATCTTTGGTCGAAAATTTAATATCTGGTCTGGCACGAGTCAATAAAACTTCATAGTTTAGATAATAAATAGAAATTCACTGAAATACATCTATTCAAAAATAATGTTTTTATAACAACTACAATCATACTTGTAATATTTATAACTCGCAAAAACGTATTTTTATTCTCTTTAATTAGCTCATATCTCAGAAAATATCCGATATAAGTGTTTGTTCTTTTACAGATTTTTAGCTCTGGTTTAGTAAAATGTTTCTTTAAAAAACCAATCATTTTACAGATTCTCTTAAAATCAGGGTACTCCTAAAATAAAATCTTTGGATCCATTCTGCGTACCATATAATTCCATTAGATACTATATTTTTTTGTGCGAAAGTGTGCTATTGTAATGTAATGCACCCCGGTGATTTTTAGAGGATTTTCTTCCACCAGCACGAAAACGTCTATAGTATGGCTAGGATAAGGACAGAACCAAGAACCTTCTCGGTGAGAGGCTCGTCGCTTAAACCTCTCGGCCACCGGGGGGGGGGGGGGGGGGATGTGCTGTAACACGTATTTCAACTCGTCAACTATCATTTTACATATCACCTTTGATTGGCTGGAATAACGTTAAAAAGAAAAAAAATCCCCACAGGCCTCGTTATTTTGTTGAACCATGGTCAAGCAGATACATATCCATTGGATTTTTTGTGTTAAACTACGACGCAATAGAGCCACAAGATAACTATTTGGCGACGGACCTCGCCAACCTATACCTTAGTAAAGTGACGAGTCCGTCACCTAAGCCGGCATCCAACAAAACCTTACAGCCACATGATTTTGGACCCATGACAGATTTTAAGTGCATCAGTCCAATATGCACAGCTTGCAGTTCCAGTTCCAACACGTCATTCAATCGACCTGATCAATTTCCAACTTGATGTGAATCCGTTCCTTTCATGGTATAGAGGAGTGCTGAAAAATAAGCTATAATTAGTTATCGATAAGAATGACTCAGACTTTTCTGAGGAGTCTCTTCCCATTTTGTGATAAGAGGTCGGCGTTGGTGTTATCTTTCTAGGAAAATGTCGATTTCGGATGACGTTATCTTAAGGATTATATGGATCAATATTAGAAAATTAGTCAATTTGCTACCGATTTTTTAAATATTAAAAAAAAAATAGCCTCTATACTATTTTTCTTGCTCAACGACATTTTTGTTTTGCTTTAAATCCTAATAAAATCATCACAATTTGTTTATTACTGAGAAAGGTTTTGAAGTTTTTAAAAGTCAGATAGGTAACATGTCACAACTAGAGATGCACGTTCTACAAAGATTTCTTATTTGAAAAATATTGTCGTAACAAATATACTTTTGAATGAAAACTACTTATCTTGTCTTTTATCAATGGTATGCATCATTTTTCATAAAAGCTTACCCGAAATACTCAACATTTGCGTGCAGAAAAGTATTTTTTATTTAGTCACTTCTGGCCCACAATCGGATGTTCTAATGGAAAAGAAATAGAAAAAAAATAGATTAAAAGTTCATGCCGGAAAATTTCATATTATTCTGAACATTCGACCGTCTATATATACAATTTATGGCTAATTTTTTTTTATTCGCTAAATGACATACCGAAATTATGCACTTATGGGGGAATCGTATATCCCTTCAAAATTATTATCCTAATATGGCAGTATTAGACCACAGAAAAGGTCCTATAAATATTTCTTTGTATAAACACATTTTTCCAACAAATATGCATTAAAAAGTATCCTTTTTGAAAGAATTTTTTCAAATAATAATTTTGAGGAGGTGCCTGCCACTTTCTGGAAATTTGAGGTATTAAACCCTAAAAATAAATGTTTTTTAATTGATAAATGCAAAAACAGTTTGTATTAGTTTTTAGTAATTAACATTTTATTTTAACTTTGTTTTCACTGTGAAATTCCCTTGAAATTTAGTGTTGAAAAAATTAGGTTTTTTTCTTTTTGAAAGAACTCCAAAATCATGTTAAAACTCGTACAACTTCTAATTTTAAATAGAAATAAGAGACTGATATATGAAATTAGGGCTAAAAAAGTTATTTTCATATTTTCTTCTATTGAATGATTGCACAAATTGTGTAACAGGAATGTAAAAAAAAACATCATTTCAAATGGATTTCAAGTCCCCAATAAAGTAAAACCTTTTTGTTACAGGATGTTTTAAAGATTTTGTTTATATTGTGATTAAGACCTGACACTGGTATATGTGGCTTTGAATTACAATAATACTGAAATATTTTTTTACAAAAAACTTTATTTTTCAAAGAAAAGGGATAATTTGAGAAATTTTATAACAGCTAAATATCATAAACACACAATTATTAAGCATTAAAGGTTATATTAAAAAAACTGAAATCCCTTTTAGTATTAAACGTGAATATAAAGGTAAATACTAGTTACACCATAACTGTTATATTGTATATTGTATAAGTTTTGTACAATGAAAACCCAAAATATGCATAACCTCATAAACTGCACTATTAATTGAATAAAACATAGAGGATTTAGAAATATTACAAGGCTTCTCTTTTGATTGATTCAGTCAGTGAAGGATCTATAACTTAAAGAGTAGAGAAGGTAGTGAGAGCGATATTTGACAATTTTCAATACAAATAATAGCAATAAATGCAGTTAAATAATTAGTTTTAACTAGTTTACACATTTAAACAATGGCGTTCAGTTTTCCCAAAATGCCAAAACAAAATAAATAAGCAAGTAAATATGCACAATTCGCTTATCAGAAATTAAAACCTCAAATAAACATTCTTTACTAATTATATGAAGGATTTAGTTGCAAAACTCACAATATCTAAAATATAGAAGGCAGTTCATTGGCGACTTTTGACAATCGTAAATCTAATTAGACGAAGTTGCCTATATATTAGTTGTGCTTTGGAGAATGAGTTTTGGAACTACACAAAATATATGAAAAATATATTTTTTAACTAATGTGCAGATATTTCGTTATTATCTAGTAAGAGAAATTAAAAGAACATTAAGAAAGAGCCAACTTTCAATCCACAATTGTTATAACTAGCTCAAAGTACAATTTTTAAGGATACACCAGATACTGTTTACAGCTGTGTTTTTTATTGATGTACAAAAAACTTAATATAATTGGTTACAATCCTTTAAACTGCAAATCTAACTACAAAATAAATGTATGCATGTGTTTTGTAAAAGTACAAGTTCCTAAATTTTAAGAATTTATCTTAAATCTGTGTTTGAATATTTTTATACTCATAGATCAAGACAGATAACATTAATTGAAAAAGGCAAGTAAATTTTTAAAAGGTATTTAATGAGAATTATTAGCTTGAAAAGCTTGGTCCAATGTTACCCCATTCCAAAGAAGATTTTTAAATGTTTTTGCAGACTTGAAGCATGATTCTTCCAGAAAGAATGGGATTTTCATTGTTAAATTCCTCCCATTGGGATGAATGGAAAATTTCATTTGCATGGTATTTCACAAAATTATGAACGCAAGACATCAGGAAATCATCTTGATGGAGATCAGCGAGAATCAGAACTTTACATACCTCGGCTACAGAAAGCCCGGATAAAAGTAAGCGTGTGCACTTTTGCTTGAAGTGTGAAATCTGGTACTTATCCGCAGCAGAGTACAATTTGCAAATGTCTTCAGTTGACAGGTCCTCTTTCCAGATGTCAGAGTGAAGAAAATCTAACATCAGTTTTATTGTATCAACATCAACGTCTGTGATCTCTACGACATTTGTGTTCTTTTCTTTCGTGTCGTTCTTAAACATGGCACAAAATACAGGAGATTGGGCACACAGAACAACTTTGTAAGCGAGAAATGTCTTATTATCGACTTGTAATGTAACATCGCAAAACTGATTGTCCAAGTACAGTTTGGAAATACTGCTGGATAAATTTGTTACTCTTGCACACTCTGGCCCCCCAAAAGCACTGTAAGCGTAACTGGGTATTTCTGTATGATATCCTGGATCCCCTCCAGTAGCAAATAAAAACTCGCACGACAAATACAAAGAATCGTCCAAATGTAGATACTTTCCCTCTTCCAAATGAGCTATCTCAATAAATTTTGGAAAGTGCCATACGCTTTCGGCATCTGAATCAAAAGAAAATGTGTCTGTCTGTGAATGCTGATATTCTTTTTGAGCACTTATAACAGTTATCTTGCATTTCACAAAAAAAAAATTCTTCTTTGAAAAGGACTTTGTTTGGACTATTTCAATTTGGGCGTGTTCCGAATCAGTTTTATTACCATCAGGAGAAAATGACAATTTAAAAGAGGGTTGTGTCTCGATAGAGCTTTCAACAGGAAAATGAATTTTTAATTTGCTTTCTAAGCATTTGTGAATTCCAGCAATGGGCCAAATTTCACATTGTTTGTCAACTTTAAATTGAGTTAGAGAAGTACACTGGTTAAGATATGTCTTTGAGCTGAAATCATCACTTGATTCAGATGTGGTTTCAATTTCTGGAGACCACACTCGACATTTTATTGTCAAAACATCTCCAGGGACATACAAGTTTTTGTTTTCATTAATAATTTCCAACTTTACAAATTGATTGAATCCCCTATTAGTAACAAGTTCAAATGACGGACATTTTTTACTTTTATTACGAGAACCATCTATTGACTCTAATGTCATAGAAAATCCTATTCTAGCTGGATTAACATCCTCTTTTTTTCTAGAAATGAAACAAGATAAGTATTTTTCATTTTCTATTGAATTACCCCTTGGATATAGCTGTAAGCAAAATTCTGTTCCATCAAAAATGGGAGTAGAAAAATAAGCACTATCTAAATACTCCCCTGATTTGTGAGGAAGCATATTAAAGTTCTTTATTTTCCAATTAAACTGAAATCCTTCTGAATGGATCATAATTGCAGAAAGTTCCAATTTTTACTCTAAGAACAAATTTACTGTTAGTATACAAAAACTGTAGTCAGCCAACTTAGAGCCGCCAGGTATCCTTCCTTGTTTTTCTGTCTAAACTGCAAAATAACACGACAAATCAATCATGGACCCAAATAGCCAAAACGCTATTGGAAAAAAATAGTATGCTAACATTGTTATATACCTATAGGCTTAAGAATAGGAGTTCTAACTCACCTCCAAGTAACCAGGAAGAAACTTTGGGATAGGATATCTTATCTTCTGCAAAATATTATAAAATTAAATTGATTATATATATATATTATATATATATATTATATATATATATATATATATATATATATATATATATATATATATATATATATATATATATATATATATATATATATATATAATATATTATATATATATATATATATATATATATATATATATATATATATATAACTAGTTAAAATAGCTAAATAGATTAAATTTTGAGCAATCTAAAAAGTTGAAAAAAAAAAGCGATTGCTAGAACTTAAAATCAGAAACGAATACAAATGTCAATCAAATAATGACAATTTTTAACAAAATAAACACAAATACTTTTGTTTCATTATTGTATTATATTTTAGTAGAAAGTTGGTTCACTTGGTTGGTTCTAATAAAAAAAAAACAATTTTTTAAACATATTTACCCTTTTTTAAACATTCTTTAAACTGTTTCTTTCTGTAAAAAATATGCTGTATAAAGTAGTTTTTCCTGTTTTTAACCACGCAAAGAGTACTAGACTGCAACTAAACAAGCATTTCAACTGTTTGTTGAAACTGTGTGCTGAAATAGCTTAGTTGGGAGAGTGTTGGACTGGAGATCTGAAGGTCTGTGGTTCGAGCCTGGGTTCAGCTTCAGCAGTTTATTATTTATCGGCACCATTGCGGTTAGAATCCCTGCTTGGGACTGGGATGACCGGTGGATTGATTTAATGCCGGGGGTGGTACAATTTTGTTTTTCCTTTACATTTTTCTGTTAATTTTTTTTTATCTGTCAGCAATGCATTAAAATTTGTTTGTACAAAATAAACAGACTATTATCTGTAAAATTTTTGGTATTTTCTGGCATACCAGCTGACAGTTTTTTTCTGTAAAAGCAGTAGACTTTTTCAGTTTAGTTGTTCTAATGTAGTTTTGTTAAAATATTTTAAGGAAAAAAAATATTTTAAAAAGTATATCCTTTTCAGGCATTTTGTACACATTTATAAAGTATCTAGATGTTCTAAATCTGCTAAAATTCAAGTATTTAATTTCCAAACAGTACAAAAGTTTTAAGGCAATGCAGTTTAAAAAAAGTGACCCTACTACAATAGGGTTAGGTACTCAATGCACTGTAACTAGGGTCCGGTAGATTTTGTACATTGTAATTCTTTAAAATTTAATTTTAAAATGCACAATGAATAAAAATGTAACATACAAATGTGGGTTTCACCAATCAGGAGAGGATTAATTTATTAACTCATGACATAAGCAACGTATATTAAACAATAGCAAGAATTTTTTATAAATTATTATTAATTATAGGGATGCACCGTTTATTCGGTTACTATTCGGCCACTTTAGCCCAATATTCGGTTTGGCTGAATAGCTTAACTATTCGGCTGAATAGCTTAACTATTTGGCTGAATAGTCAGCCGAATAGTGAAACTTATTTTTTCACTAAAAGATAATTCGTGTTGTGATTTTACCAATTTACACTTTCTAAAAGGCTTGTTTTGATAACAAACGAGTACTACTACTTTATTCTGTGTTGCTTCAATTAAAAATTGTATGATTAATAATATTAATCATACAGGGGTCTATACAAAAGGAAATCTGGATTCGGTTATGGACCCTTCACAAAATTCCATGTCCGAAAAACATACTTTTTTCCAGTGGTAGTATTGCTATGTTATTCAAAAAAATTCAGGACGTTTATCTACGTCACAAAAGTTTGGAACATGTAGAATGTGCGTGCCGTGAACAAAGCTTTTACAGAGAGAATTATTTGAGAAACTTTAGTAAGCTCTTATTCCTATATTTGATTTTTAAAAATTAAGAAATATTAGAAAAAAATATACACAATGGAATTGTAAATATAATAATAAATAATAGCTTTGCTAAGCTAAAAAAAAGGTATGTTTGTAATAGAATCTGTTACTTGCCACTTCCACATAACATTGTAGTCAATAACAAGAAAAAAAAAGTCCCAAACAAATCATTTAATTCTATAGTAAAAATGTGTAGGTTTAAATTCGGCTAGTTTTATCAATTTTCTTTCAAAATTCATCATATCGTATGCTTAATATTAAAAAAATCCGATACAAAAAAATTTGAAAAATAGGTCAGATTTCAGTGTAACAGAAGGGAGTATTACAACACAATCAGATAAATTTGGAAAGAAAACCAATTAGCAGAGGTTTCTGGTATTAGTAAGGTCTTCTGTCACCAACAGCTACTTGGGATCATGTTACAAACAGGAATACACTGCACTGCATAAAAATAATTTTACTTTGTACGTAACCTGTTGCATCTCATTAATTTTACACTTAAATGGGTCATTCCTGAGAAAACGTACAAAAGCATGTCCCCGCAAGTTATCTTTCACATGAAGAAAAGTTATGCTTTCACTTGAATTAATTTAAGATTATGAATATTTTATCTACTTACTAACGTTGCATAAACACAAAAAATTATATATTTCGTGTAAAAATTTGTGTCCACAGACTATGACAAATCATGTCCGTGAGCTGTCTCACCATCATGTCCGGGGACTGTTTTAGTTAGTACATACTAATTAAACCCCATTTTTTTTATAACTGAAGTTGATTTTTAATTCAACTGACATTACTAGAACATACAAAACATAAAATATAATCATTATAAAGAATATAAATATATAAATTCCGCGAAAATAAAATGTCCCACAGATTTTCATCATGTCCGTGTACAACGTATTCTTCTTGCATAACTATCTAGAAATAAAAACAGTACTCTGTTTCAGTCTTATTAGTATTCAATAATACACGTTATACGTTGTATCACGTCGATAGCTTGTATACCGCAGTAGATAAACAGTAATTAGAAGTTTAAAGTTAAAAATAGGCCATTGACAAGATCATAGTGTCATTTCTGTGGTCGTTATAAGATAGTAAGCTAATGATTTTTACTTATAATTTGGTATTTTTGAAAGAAATAAGTTATATAATATCAGTTTGCATGTTTCGTTTCCTAAGGCCTAACCTTTTTGCGTCTGGAAGCCCTTATTTACGATTTTATCATGTCCGTGTACCATCATGTTCATGTATTTGGACTCACAGACATGATTTATGTGTACACGGACATGACGTTTTAATTATATAAGAATAAATTTATTAAATACATGTGAAATACATTATATTTTGCCGTGAACTAATATAATAAAGTAAAGCTGAAATTTTATTCAAGTGCAACATATCAATAAAATATTTTGTGTTAATTTTGAATGTTAAAACTTTTCTAAATTAAACATTATTAAATTAAGACTTATAATTCGAATAATTAATATTAATTGTATGATCTGGCCCGGTGTTATTTTTCCAATGTAGCATGTAAGTGTAACTCAAATCCAAAGTTTCAATTAATGTTTCATCAATATTTTTTTTTTCGAGACTTGTTGCCTCAAATTGTACGTTTTCTGAGGAATGACCCAAATTTGATTTTTAAATAGGATTTAGAATTTACCAACATTGTTCCTTTGCGGCAATTTAGTAAATTTTTTTTTAGCACGAAACCGGTTTACCTGTAAATTACCTTTAATTTTTATTCAGTGTAGTTTTTTAATTTTGTTTTAGCAGATTTTTAATGCCATGAAAAACAAAATGTATGTATATATAATTTTTAAGCAATTTATTCTTATTTTTGTATTATTTTTATCTTTAGGGCATTGTTCAGCAAAAATATTGATTTTAAGAAAAAAAAATAGAACACTTATTACTTTACACTGAAAACAACAATGAATTATAAATGTAACAGGTAACAAGTAATGCTGCAAAGAAATTGCTTTTGTTTAGAAAATACAAACATTAATTTATTAGTTATAAGTTTAAAAACCATCTCCGTGGTTTATAAAGTAACTGCTGTTAAATTGTTGTTTTGATTTAATATGCTACAATCATACAAAATATCACTATTCACCATTTGACTTTGCTATTTCCACTATTTGGATGCCTTTTTTGAAATAAATCTGAACATATTAAACATAGCCTATCCACACTTTAGTCGCTCAAACTGGAACGAGAATAAATTTCTGTGCAAAGCAATACCACGAATAAAAGAAAGGCTCAACACTTGTAGGTTTGAAATAATAACTTTTTTATTTCTTGCCAAACTTGATGGCGAGAAAGCAGGCCTCAGAACTAGGAATGCTCTAAAAAAGTAGACAAAAGATACTTTCAAATAAAAAAAATAGAGACTAAAAGTAGACTATATAGTAATCAGCGTTTTGCAAACCATTTCAGCAACAAAAAACTTTCATCAGAAATTGCAATTAACGACACCTTGAAAATCCATAAATTACGAATTTATAAAACGTAAAACTAAACATCAGTAATGTAGCGAATTTTCGGAAATTGGCTAATACAGTTCCGAACCGAACACCCATAATGTTCTATAATACGGACACTTTTGAAGTTTGGCGAGATTCAGATTTTTTAAAAAACTTAAACCTGTCTAAAATCAAAAACCACAATATAAGCCCGAAGAAGAAAAAATGGCAAGAAAAAGTTAAAAAAGGGAAAAAAAATCAAGCTCTTCTTGTTATACCTAACAAGGTCACATAACTCACTAACACTTGATCAGCTGAAAAAATTATGGTTGATCCGACTTGGCCTGAACCGGAGTTACAAAAGTAACGAGACGCTCTTCCGATCAGCATAGACAAAAAAATTTCAATCATTATGAAGCAATGCGACCTCATCGGTGGATTTCATGAAAAATACTAGGCAGCAAAATAAGCAAATCGGGAAGCATTATTGGATTGTACTGGCCGGTAACTGATATTCGAAGACATCTTAGTGTAATCAAATCGAAATTCATCTTTAAATTTTAATTGAATTTTTATATTTATTATTAAAATTTATTATCTAAACTTGTTGTTTTGTACTGCAATTCAAAGTCAAAAAATCACTTATCCTTACAAATAGATAAATTGCAACAAAACTCGAAGATCGCTTAATCGTGAAACCTTGAATATCGACATATCAAAAAATCCTCAAATATCAGTAAAAATGACAAAATCACAAATAAGCAATATTTAAATCATGTAACTGAAAAGGTGTAAATCATGCATGTTCAAAAATCGGAAAATTGAAGACTCTTGAAAATAAACAAACCAAAAAATTAGCATATCACATAATCTTAAATTACGCCCGAATAATAAATCCCGAATAATAAATCCAGGCTAACTGCAAAGACGGAAAATCGAGAATCTTTGAAAATCAGCAAACAAACGGAGAACCATAAAAACCTACATAACAAATAACTTACCTACATAACATATAAAAAACCTACATATAAAAAACCTATTAAACCTACATAACATATAAAAATTCGAGCAATTAATTCAAAGTTTTAAATCTTAAGAGAAAATGACAAATCTTGTAACTTTGAAGGAATTGGACATTTGCAGAAAAATAGAGAACTCTTGAAATCAGCAAATCTGAAATTTACAATGGGGGAATTTTTTTTTGGGCTGATCACTAAGCCTCGAAATAAACGATACAAAAAGCTTATCTTATAAATCTATATGATTCAAAACTTGCAGAAAGTGGCGAAATTTCCCGGCGCACACCAGAATTTCAACAAATTCAAGCATAATTCCCGATTTTCCCTGCGCTAAAAAATCCAAGTACAATTCCTGACTTTCCAGATTGTACCAGATGGCTGGACACGGATGTCATTACGAGAACCCGTTGAAAAATACAAAACAAAACGCTGCAATCACGCAGCTTTGAGTCGTAACATCACCGCTAGAAAATTTAAAGACATGTAATTGCATGAGAAAAAAAAGTTCTTAATTTGCCAACAATGTTCTTGTGAAATCTCGGCGAAAGTTAGCCGCGCTGGCGAAAAAAAAAAAGACTTTAGCATGAAAAAAAGATACTTTTAGAGACACTTAAAAAAATAGGGATCAGATTTACTGTACGGTCCCCCTTGGCGCGATTTTTTTTTATTAGGCGATAACTAATTTTTTTCTTGCAACCTGTCCTGTCTGACTTCGGCTGAAGATTCGAATTCTATGAGTTCGCATCGATGACGTTTTCCAGCAACCCTATCAAACCGTTGGTTGAGTTTTCATGAGAAATATTCTGATACGATCTTTTCTTTGAATCGTGATTTTTTTTAAAAAGTCGCCAAAATACGGACTTTTGACGCGATTTTGGAAAGTTCGCCAAGGGGGACCGTACAGTAAATCTCTACCAAAAATAGATACTAATATATAGTTAGAAAAGAGACTAGTTCCGAGGCCTGAAAAAGCATAGCAGAAGGGACATGTGATATCCCCATATGCCATGCTTCGAAAACACACACATACTTTATTTGATATAAAATAATATCTAATCCTACAAATAATTTATATTGCATTTATTTAAGAAAAATTTAATACTAATTAATGACTTTTTTACCTGTGTAACTTGAAGCCCTTGATCAAAATCGAAGGGTACTGCTAGCGTATTCAGGCCGGTCTCGGTTTGGCGGCTTAACTTTTGCCCGCCAAGTAGCGGAAACGTACTTAATTTGGTAAACATTCCAGTTCAACTCAGTAGATGTTTACATCAATCTTGTTGCCAAATCTCAAAAACTAATTTATTTTTGAGTTAGTTGGTTTTGTTTGAAAATACAGTAATATAAAAAATAGTAAAGCGTGAAAAGGGTTTATTTTGAAATTTCGGGTTTTTGTGTGTATGTGAGTATTTGTTCGAAATGCAACGTGGTAAGGTTTGGTTGGTTGGATGGTAGGCATATATATTCAGGTTTGTGTGCTTGTCAGTAAGGTTTGGTTTTATAAAATCACTAATATCGATAGAATGGTTTAAGGCTTATGATGTATTTCAGTGTTTGGTTTGCTTTTTGACAAGCTTTAATCGAAACTACCAAATGTTAATTTTGTCGTTCTTATTTGTCCGATGTTTCACAATAGTTTTTTTAATGAATTTTTTAATAGTTTTGATAAATTTTTAAATTGAAAGTAATTA
>JAFNEN010002561.1:0-20846 GCA_019343175.1 Oedothorax gibbosus
TTGCATACACGGTGCGTCAATACGCCAGGCAGTTACAGGTGTGAATGTACAGCTGGATACTCTCTGGAAAAAGACAGTTACAAAGAGAAGTACAACTATTGTAGGAGAAGGTATAATTAAAAAAAGAATTACAAGTTTATCTAAATGGGAATGTTTCTTATGATGTACGCTCTTGTTTTCATTTCACTGCGATTTCATTAGTTGCTTTGGTTTCACTCTCAAAATGACCGATATAGATGAAAGAAACTTTCTTGCTATGCAAGCTTTTCTTTAACAAATTTTTTTAACAAGCAACATCACAGCAAGAAAATGGCATTCATTGGCAAAAGTTCATTAATAAAATAGCAAGGATGTTGGCAAAATTTATTAATAAATATTCTTAGAAAACTCATTTTCGAATACCAAACAAAAGTAATCCCAGACAACAAATGAAAACAAACATTTGGAGCTGTTGCCATCCACGAAGTGAAAAACCCCCATTATCCGGCACTGATGAGATTATCTTGAAAGCAAGTGCAAATGGGGGGTTATTACAGATGATGTAACTCTCCTGTTTTAAATTTACCTTTCTTGCGATTTCATTGGTGGTTTCAATGTCACTGTCAAAATGAGCGTTTATCGTTTGCTGTGTTCTATTTTAGAGTTCATAACGTACAACTTGTTTTTATTCTAGCTATATTATTAAACTTTATCGATTTTAGTTTGATTACATTTCAAGTATGTAAAATATTACCAAATCTTCAGTGTTGTCAGGAAACTTGGTACAGGTGATATTTTTTCGTATGCAGAGAAATTAAGCGAAAATGTGGGACAGAATTTTGAGCTAGGCATACAGGAAGGGATAGTATCAGGGACAGGGCATGTGAATCTTGGAACCTTGAACCTTCAGAAAATAATTCCACTGGCCATCTGTTACTGTTCGTCTTTGGTGGATGCCATGCATAGTAATTTTTTAGAACGAACAAACAATTACTATTAGGCGTGACATTAAACAGAGACAAACAGTGACAAATATGCCGAGTATAAAAGTTTCTATGTCGCATATAGATTTTTGTGAAACCAAGATTCTATCATAAGTTGAACAAAACATCTATTACAAAAAACTATAACTCAAACTATCAAAACAGAACCTTACACTATAGTTTTGGTTGGGTTGATGACGACTAAAACTAGTACATGGTCTTACTGCGTAATAAAACATTGAGTAATTGTTTGAATATACCGGTTTTTTTTTCGATTAAATCCAATTATCCGAATGTGGTTAAGTCCCAATTACTTCGGATAATTGGAGCTCTACTGAACACTGAATACTGTGACCAGTGTCATTTTAAAGTTAAAATGAGATGTTTTAAAATGACAACGGTCACAATTACCCTATTTGTCATAATATTAGTCCGGCTGTGACTTCTTAGCATCTCAAATATTTTGATTGTGGCAGATTCCACTTTGAAAACAGGTAGAAAAAACCTAAAGAGTCAGGGTTGCCAGTCCCATGGCACTTGGCGAACACAGGGGATTTTTTGTTAGTTTGGTTGGAAATAATGTTTCACACTAAAACTACACATGGGGAGATTATTGGGGAGAGGAGGATTATAACCAATTGCTGAGGGTCGTCATCAATTGCACCTGCATTTCTTTTCTATCTTGACTTCATCGTCAATAGATTTGCATCATGTGTAGTATGTATTATTAACACATTCACTATCACCTCGGGGAACGCTCTAAGTCAAACTATAACTATGCAATAATAGTGAACCCGATGTAAGTTCGAACTGCACTTCACTTGAGAAACTGTTTCTACTCCTTAAAGAAATATGCGCCTGCAAAAGCAATGAATCACACCAAATATAGCTAATATTGGCTAAACCAAAACCTTCATTACCCTGTTTCAAAGTGAACTCTTCCACAATCACAATATTTGAGATGATAAGAAGGACAGCCGAACTATACCCCAACTTACCCCCGATCATTATTTTTAGATGCTAGGCCCTGGAAAACTGCCTCTATTGTGGTGGGCTGCTTGTTTGGATTTGTGGGTCTTGGACTGTTAATTGCAATTTGTAACAAACATTGTAACTGGAATAAAAGAAAATAATGTACAATTCATTAAATGTATAACGTTAAGGGCGAATATGCCGAAAGACCGCGGGTCTCCAAACCAAAGTGCCTCCTTTGCAACCCATAATAGGGAAACAATATTTTCTAGGCCCATTTATCCGGCTGTATTGAATATTTTTAAAAACGGCTTTTTCATATGATAAATGTAGCTGACTTACCAGTTTCTATAGTCCCATTTTTTAGCCTACTTTTCTTTTTTTAATTCGAAAGAATTAAAAAATGAAAAAGTAGTATTGACATGCGGTCGATGTCCGCTGTCTGTCTGTCTGTCCATACTCCCCTTCCAAAATCGGTTCTACCCATCGGATCTTAAAAATTCTTTTTTGTTAGAAAGCTATGACCTCAGATACCCAACTTTCATACTTTTGTCCGTCTGTCTGTACGTCGGACGGACATAAATCTACTATCTTTCGGCGAATTTCCATTGAATTAGCATTGAAATTCAATTTTGAGTCATTTAAATCACTGTTGCCAAATCAACAATGGCATGAGAAACTTTATTTATTTAAAAATATTTGAAGCAAAATAATATTTTCATGAATCAGTTTGGAATGACGTCATAAAATGTCGCACAATTTGATCTTTGATTATTCATTAATTATCTACCAAGAAATCGGCAAGGCATACTTTTGCATGCAATTATGCTTAGTTTTAATTTACATTTCTTAATTTTAATGCAGTTCGGAGTAGTTCATTACTTTTGTTATCAATAAATATTTAATTATTCTTCGAACTACAAATAAATCACGAGCAGATGATAAATAATATTTAATTAATTTACGAAAGAATATTAAGGAAAAAAAGTTGATTTTGGCTTTTAGAAGTTTAAATTATAGCGGGTGGGTGTTTCGATTTTTTTTCTAATGTGTATAAATCTAGTGTAGAAACGGCTGTTGATGATATTTACTTTAGGAACCTAGTTTTTTTTCCCGATTAGAACTTCAGTAAGTATTTAAGTAACAGGAAAGTAGGCTATTTTAGTCTTTATGAACTTCTTTTTAAATGGGTCTGAATATTTTGTGTAAAAATATTTATTATAAATTTAAAAAGAATTGAACCCATTTCAAAAAGTGCGATTGTAGAGACCTGTAAGTCAGCTACATTTAACACATAAAAAAGCCGTATTTAAAAATATTTAATACAGCCGGAGAAATGTGGCTTAGAAAATATATTTTTTCCCACGGATTAACACGGAAACACATTGGTTTGGAGATCCGCGGTCTATCGGGCTCATTCGCCAACTCAACAGATTTTTGTTGTGATGAATTTCTGCACTCACTGGGAATGTCCGAAATATGTTTTAAGTTGCATGGAAAATATTATGGACATTCACCGGCTGACATTCTGTTATTTTGGATATTCTCCATAATGCACATGAATTCGTACTGTAACGTCGAAGAAGAAACCACCTGAAAATATATATTTTTTATTATCACCATATGTATTGTAGCTGAGGTTATGAATAAACTATTTTACTTTTTAAATAAAAATAAAAATGTAAAAATGTAAATGGTAAATGATAAAAAAATAAATGTAAAATTCATTTTTGTAACGTTTACCACTAAAATGTTTTTTGTTGTGGTGTATGTCGATAATCACCGGTATGTTCGAAATGTATTTTAAGTTGCACAGAAAATATTACGGACATTCACTGATAGATGCCGGCATTCTGTGATAAAAAAATAAAATGTAAAATTCATTTTTGTAACGTTTACCACTCAAATGTTTTTGTTGTGATGTATGTCGATAATCACCGGTATGTTCGAAATGTATTACGGACATTCACTGATAGATGCTGGCATTCTGTGATAAAAGAATAAAATGTAAAATTATTTTTGTAACGTTTACCACTCAAATGTTTTTGTTGTGATGTATGTCGATAATCACCGGTATGTTCGAAATGTATTACGGACATTCACTGATAGATGCTGGCATTCTGTGATAAAAGAATAAAATGTAAAATTCATTTTTGTAACGTTTACCACTCAAATGTTTTTGTTGTGATGTATGTCGATAATCACCGGTATGTTCGAAATGTATTACGGACATTCACTGATAGATGCTGGCATTCTGTGATAAAAGAATAAAATGTAAAATTATTTTTGTTAACGTTTGCCACTCAAATGTTTTTGTTGTGGTGTATGCCGATAATCACCGGTATGTTCGAAATGTATTTTAAGTTGCACAGAAAATATTACGGGACATTCACTGATAGATGCTGGCATTCTGTGATTTTGGATATTCACCATTATACGCATGAATTCGTATTGTAATGTAGAAGAAGAAACTATTCTTAGTCATATGAAAATATTCTCGTACCTTTTATCACAAACATATATTATATTTGAAGTTAAAAACAAACTATTATCTTGTTTTCTTAGTCAATTTATTTAATTTCATGTTCAATTTAATTAAAAAGATCATTTGTTAGACCTTACAAATTTGAATTTCTTATAGATTGTTCTAAAAAAGTTCTATATGAAGGAAACTCAATAACGTAAAAAATAGTTTGAAACTAAGAACTTTAAGGGTCATCAAGATCATCAAGTATCCCGGGAGAGATGCAATTGTTGAGCATACATTTTTACTTATTGCGGCTTTTATTTGGGGCTCTTGTCGAAAAAGTAAATTTGTTAAAAAATAACAAATGCATTACATTACAGCAGCTTGTCATCCCTGTAGTGCAGTAGACTTCTAATCCAGGGTTCCCGGGTTCGTATCCCGGCAGGGATGAAACTGTAGCAAAACATTTTGACCTATTGCGGCTCTTGTCAAAAACTGCTAATTTTACTTAATAAGAAATGTATTGCATTGTAACAGCGTGTCGTCCCTGTAGCGCAGTAGATAGCGCCGTTGGTCTCGTTTATTTTTTTTCTAATTAAAATATGTTTCGCCTCAGTCACTCTATTATTATCGAAAAAGTTGAGATAATCAGTGCGATCAGTTATGATACAAACGCCAACACAAATATTTCCTCTTACGCTATATGTTAGAAAAAAAACCAAGATAATAAGGTGATAAAATAGGTAAAATTGATAATGTCAAAGGGAGATAAAACCAAAACATAACAATCCTTTGAAGGTAAATCTCATTGCTGATGAGTGCTAAAATATAAGCTCTGACTAGTATGGTTGAAAACTGAAGTATTAAAAACTTGTAAATTAAAGTAGTGAATATGATTGTAAGATTTGATTGTTGGCTAGTTTTGTTAGCTGTTTACTGTGTGGCTTTAGTGGATTCGATTGGTTCTGACGAAATAGAATTCGATAATAATACGTTTGTTGATAATAATAAATTTATTGATAACGTTCCGTTTCAATCTGGTGAGTATGTTTATTACTATAATGTATGCCATTAACATCCAATTGTAAATTGATTAACATTAAATTGCTGCTTTTTTTTAACCTTTTATCTACTGATGATAATTCATTATATATGTAGCCGATATTAATCGGCCTTATTAAGTATGACTTATAAAGCCGCTGTTTTACTTTTCATTGTTCATTTGGAGAAAAATAGAGGCTGACGAAGTTAGTACTGACGAAATAGAATTTGATATTAATACGATTGTTGATAATGTTGCTTTTCAATCTGGTGAGTATGTTTATAATTATAATGTTAGCATAAACAGCCAATTTGTAAATGGAATAGTAAAGAAATCAAGATAGACATTAAATTGATGCTGTTTTATTAACCCTTTATCCTCTGACGGTACTTAAAAATATCACTTATAAAGCCGCTGTTTTACTTTGCATTGTTCATTGGAGAAAATGCAGGTAAGGTTGAACGTTTTGATGAATTGCACGATTTGAGAACTTTAAAGTCAACAAAAAGGTAAATAAATTCTTCAGAAAAAATTTATTTGTAGTTTTCGGGCAAAATCATTGTGTCCAGACGGTACTTTTAAGTCCCATTTAAAAAACCGTTTAACTTTTCATTGTTCGTTTAATAGAAAATAGATGGTAAAGGGGATTTTATTATTTCATCATTCAGTTTCAAAACATTAAAGACTAAAATAGTAAAATCATATTCACATTAGTAGTATACACAGACAAACTGCTCAAAACAATAGGGGAACACTTTGTTTACCCGTCCAGTTCCAACTTTTATTATTTATTATAAAAATCTAAAATTGTGAAATAGGTTCATTATGCATCCAGAATGAAATGATAAAAAACAGGGAAAAAAACAATTAATTTTAACTAAAATTTAAGGGGGGGGGGAAATTGGAATCATAACTTCTGAATAAATTATCAACAATATTTTTTTAAAAACTTTATTTGTAAAAAAAAGTTAAAATCTGAATAAATTATAAACAATATATTTTTAAAAACTTTATTTGTAAAAAAAAAGTTAAAATCAATTTTTTAAACATCGAAGAATGCAAGCATGAAGAATTAGGGTCAATTTATTTCATAAAATTTTTTGGGAGTGAATTTTATTAACCATGTTTTTCAGATTTTCACTAATTAAGACAAACATTATTTAATTCTTCATAAGACATGATTATTCCATCTAACGATAAATAAATGCGAGCTTAACATAGTGAGAAAAAAAATCAGAAGCTGATGATACCAAATGGAATCATTGGGGCGAAAGGGTTTAACCATGCATTAACCTAATTGTTTTGAGCAGTGTCATACCAATCATAAAGCACATTGCTTTTACAATGCAACGTCACGACACTTTTATTGCAGCTGCGACAGTGGTTATGCCTTCGATAACCGCTATAAAATGTGCAGAGGAATGTTAGGTTGAAAGTTATTTTCCCAACTACAAATTTCTAATTGCTATCACTGTCTCAAGCGAAAGAAATTTTATATTTTGGTAAAATTTACACTTAATATGACAGATTTCTTTCATGTTAACCATATCTATCGATCATAGGTCAAGGTTAAAAACTTTAGTTAAAGGTATTGTAAGACCCCACCTTCTTGGTCACGTAGCAAAAAGTTCACTTTTCAAAATTTGTTCGAATATTTTGTTTAAAACTATTTATTGAAATTGGAAAAAAAATTTATTCTAATTTAAAAAGTGGGATTATAATGGCTTGTAAGTCGGCTTCATTTACCATATAAAAACCGTTTATAAAATATTCAATGCAACCATATAAATGGGACTTAGAAAATAATTTTTTTTTTACAACTACCATCTGCAAACCCAAAACCTCCAGCAGGCAAATGACAAAAATCACAATTATGTTTTCCATGACGTATAATGATAAGTTCTAATGGACGGGCAAAACTATATAAATTAGTACAAACCTTTACAAAATATTCGTATACATGCAATTAAGAATTACAAGTTCATATGCATGCAATATTTATATTCCCATTAAGAATTTATTGGATGGCTTTAACTTTTCCATAAAATCCCTTCTTTTAGATTGCGATTGCGGTTCACATACGAAGAGTTGCTCATATGTAGAAGGAAAGAAAAAATGTAATGTTATGATTTGTATGCAGATAAACAAGGGACATGCATGTGTGAGTATAATCACTACATAATATAAAATACATTACTATATATGTATGCAGTTGTAATAAAAGAAAAACAACAGCAATGGTGATTTTGCATTTGTTTAAGGGGTCTCAGAGGTCTGGGACATAAACCCGACAAGCCCTCTCCGACAGCCCGACGGCAAAAAGATGCAAAAAATACTAAGGCAAAAATTATTAATTAAATTGTCCTTAATTAAGCAGAACGACAAAAACTTATTGGTATTATTCATTTTCATTTTGAGTTATCTGTTTGGGCGTCTTCTAGTACTTAAAGGAATAAAGGTCCCATTCATTTGTATAGATACTGATTACATATACCGATTTCTATGACTCAAATGGCTGGTTTAAGAATCGCGAGCTTGGTTCCCCAAAACAGCTCATCATGATCCGAAAAATCTGCCTCTGGCCAAGGTGTACTCAACTTTAAGGCCACAGTTAGTTCTTCGTGACGTCACGGTTCGTATTGTTGGCTTTTCCGGAAGAAAAAGTAAAGAAAACTGTTAAGTTTGCAGAGTGAATAGTGGACTTTGCAGAAGACATACAAAGAAGAACATTTATTCAACGATAGAGACAAAAGATATCCAAACTACAAGTCGATGGAAAAACTTTAGAATAACCAATTGATCAATCTTTACAAATCATACGATGCCCCTCGTGCTCAGCATGAGACGACATCGCGCGCTAAAATGAAATGACGTGACATTGCCAATATAAAATATTTCCATATTTAACAAAAACTTTTCGCACTTCGGCCGAATTTACTTTTCAGATTCCGATCAGGCTTCGTTCCTCCCTTTCGGAACAGCCGACAACCCTAACCGGACGGATAGTCTGGGCTTGGAGCTTCTCTGGCATTATTAGTTGAGTCGGCCGTGGTCAGGTATCCATTAGTGAAATTGGATCTCCAGAAATCTTCCTTTCGTGATGAATGCCAGAAAAAAATATCACGGCATGATTAGTTTAAAAATATATTCTTTACTGGATAAAAAATATGAAAAAATAATTTGAATAGAATAAAAAAAATGAAACAATGGGGAAGGTGAACGAATAGTTTTGCCCCTCCACTGTACAAATATCAAAAACCTTTATACTAAAATTTTAGCTATTTTTTATCAATTTAGAATTTATATTGCTTGTATGTAGTTAAATTTGGTTTTTAGCTTGCTACTGTAAGTATGCCAAGTATTACAAACGGATGCGAATTCGACGATTTTGGGCGGAAAAAGTGCAATTGTCTGAAGGGTTATGTGAACTGAATGTGGGACTGTCAAGGTAAGAATAACGGACTAATTAGACTGGGAAAAAATATTAAATCTTAATTTAAATTGAAACTTATGCTTAATAGTGATTACCTACTTTTACTGCTTACTTTCTTCTACTTTCTACTAACTCCAAACGTCCGATGTAGTTTTTATACTTATACATCAAATATACTCGGACATTTAACACGTTGACTGCCAAGATAGCAAAGGAAAATTTTCATCGATAGAGGCTGATGTGAAGCAGAAGAACATCCTGTTTGTGAAACCAGTTCGTTACAATGGAAATGAACTCTTTTCATATTCGAAAAAGTAAAAATCTTAGTTCGAGATCGTAAAATTACAAGGTTAGGTTGAATTAACGTAGCTAACTAAAGCTACACGACAGCTAGTCGTAAAAATACGAAGAAAAGTTCCGCCTTTTTCCGACCGAATAACTCATCATGCTGTCACTAATTATTGAATTGAAAGCCAATAACCATATTTGTTTCAGTGATTAACTTTTCGACTATGAATACATCATTAAATTTTCATAATTCATATTTTTTTGGTTGTTTTTGTTTGAAAAAACTACAAAAAATAAAACAGAGACTATTTGCAATTTTTTTTATAGCTAGATAGTTGAATAACAAACTAAATCGCACTGCGAAATGCAGTATGTCTGGTGTCTGGTCACCCTACACTTGAGACGAAAGATTTAATTTCCTCGTAATTTGAAGTAGAATATACTCTTTCAAATCATCAAGTATTATTCCAAGCACAGTGGGATCGGTTGCAAAAGTATAAAATCTAATATTCTACGTTCTACATCCTCAAATTGATCACCAAATAACCTTGAATTTGCTTGCAGTGTTAACGTAATTTAAATATAGGTGTAATATCCCTACATAATTATGGCTGTATTATATTTGTCGTCAATAGGGGAAAGATACACTTCGCAATAACACTAAAACTACATAAGCTTTAAAATCTATGTATGGAAATTCACCAGTCACATCTGGGATTACTAGCTAGGTGTCAATTAAATATCATACAAAAGGGTAGATGAAAGAGCTAGATCGTGTAGTTTGTGTAACCACTAGACCATCATGTTTATCAAGTTTTCAACATACTTGAACTCATAAGAACGGTTGGCGAAATGGTACTATGAATTTCATCAGAATGTGCTGTTATCAGTGAATCGGAACCACGCCACGTGGTGGCACGTGATTGGCAGTCAACGTGTTTAAAATGATAAAATAGCGATCCATAAAGAAATAAAAAAAATCATCATGGAAATGTTTCAGATGATGTAACGCTCCTGTTTTATTTTTCTCCGTTCTGGATTTCCATTGGTTGCTTCGGTTTCACGCACTGCTATTTCATTGGTTGGTTCTATGCAAGTCTATTGTTGGTCGTATTCGTTTCTTTCTAAGCAAACTTTCTTTAACATAGGTTTTGAACAACCAACAGCACAACAAGAAGTTAGCATTTTAATAATTTAATAAGTAAAATATTCTTAGAAAACTCATTTTCGAATACCAAAACATAAGTAATTCCAGGCAACAAATACAACAAACCATTGGAGCTGTTGCTATCCACGTCGTAAAACAACCGTATTGTAGAATGTAACTATTTACATATGGACAATATTTTTTGCTTATTTGTAAAATTGTAGAATGCGACTTCAGAAATGTAGAATTAAAGACATCTTGTTATACTTGCATATGACTGTAACTCCCACTCTCTCTCTCTCTCTCTTCTGAAGTAAGATAGAAATGTAGGAAATAAAACGTTTTTTTGCTTAATTTGTATAATTGCAAGATTCAACTACGGAGACGTAAATAGTAAAAGTTAAAAAAAAATATGCTTAATTTGTAATAATTGCTGGATGTGACTGTAAATATGTAGAAAATAAAAATAAATTTAAATTGCACAATTGCAGAATGCAACTGCGGAGAACATGGAAATTGCATACTTTATGCATGGGGAAAGACTTGTCGGTGTGAAAACGGATACGCTAATAAATATGGGATTTGCAAAGGTAAGGTCATATATGTGTTTGTGTGTGATTTCTCCTAGTTCTATACCATTTTACATGTAGTATAGTATTCAATTCAATAGGAAGACCCGGGGTAATTTTTGGACACGGAAAATCGGGGTTATTATTGGACATTGTCTATAAACCATAATAACCATAATGCATCATAATTTATTGCGTATAACAAACCACAATTTGTTAATTGCATGTCCACCAATGCTCTGATTAATTCTTGGGATTAGATAAGTACATAAGTATTAAATATATTAATAACCCAAAGCGCTTGAAAAACAACGGTTTAAACTTTTGTTCAATCGATGCCCAATTGTGTATAATTTTGTTTCCTTTTACATGACCTTGAATTTTGTAATGCTCAGTCTTAAAGAGGTTTATGAAGGTAGTTTGTGCTGAAAAGCAACATTGTAGGATGAGTAGTAACACTATGAGATGCATGTTTAGTTACGGGGTAATTATTGGACAAAGCTTGGAAATTGTTGGAAATGCGATGGGGTAAGACAGACAGCATTGCATTATGCTTAAATTTACTTGGTATAGTTTATGTGATTAAGAAACACCATCTACGCAATGTTTGAACTTGGAAAGATAAGAAATTTAAATGTTTGGTAATTTTTACTAGATTTCACTGTTATACAGTTTTTACAGAAGCTTTGTGGGTTAAATAATTATCAAATACACAATACTATAGTACACACCATATCGCACAATTTACGCCTTGTAGCTAGTCTAAATACTGTGCAGAACAGATTGAAAGCCCAATAATTACCCCAATTGGCTGGGTAATTTTGAACACATTTATATATATTTCCAACTTGTACAGGGAAATAGCATATTTCATCAATGGTACCCGACAGATACATCAAATAGTCATTGCGAAAACATTTACTGGTTAGAAAATTACACAGATATGGGAGCTATGGTAAAAGTTTGATTATTTGTCCAATAATTACCCCGTGTCACCTTGTATGCTGTAATTATCATTTGCATTATATTGTTTTCCTTTTCAGAGTGTGATTGTGGAGAGCACGGGATATGTTCCTTTAATGCAGGGTATAAACAGTGTGTCTGCAAGCACGGTTTTGCAGAAAATCTCCTAGGAAAATGTGAAGGTAACAAATTTAATTACCTCTTGATGCCTTTCAGATTTTAACTAGACATTTAGATATGTAACTAATGTTCATGACTTTCTTCGTAATAAAAAAAATTATCGAAACTTTAATTATCTTTGCAATATACTACTTACTGTGAAATAAAGTCTTTGATTAAAAAGCTAAAGTTGTCCAAATCAAAGACTTATAGGATATACTGTTTATTGGCAACCATTAAATGGGTTAACATACACACTTTTCCAAGTTGTGAGTTTGGCGTTCGTAATGACCTTGATGGTCTTTCTATACTAAACTCCGAAATTAATGGACGATTTGAATGAGGTGGACTGTGCTTTGTTTGGGGGGTAGAAGGCAATGTTTGACGTAGCTATGATGTCGCCCTCGGCGTAGCCGCTCCAGTTGTCCATTGGTGTTGGTGTTTCGATTATTTTTATCAATGCTTTTAGTGGGGTTGTATTGATTTTAAAAATTCAATATGTCCAACCATTATCAGTCCCGTAAAGTAAACCTAAACGCAATATTTTTAAAATTTGAGATCTGTCAAGATACTGCTTTTGGATGAAAGTATTTTTTTTTTCATTACGTATATAAATAATAGCGAATATTTATTTTTCACAATTTAATTTTGTTGTTGAGATCATTTTGAATCGGAGCAACTACGATTTATTTCGTAGCGTGGCAGTCAGCGTGTAAACTTAGAACTTATTATGAAAACTGAATTAGGGGGAAAGAGTCGAATAATGAAACTATTGAATTCGAAAACTGAATGTGTGGGTGTTCCTCATGCCCCCATTTTACATGTAGTATAACGTTAAAATAAATATTTAGTGTAATTATTATTTGCATTTTATTGTTTGTCTTTTGCAGCGTGTGATTGTGGAGAGAACGCGAGATGTACTTTTAATGATGAAGGGAAGAAACAGTGTGACTGCAGTCCCGGGTTTGCAGAAATTTACCGAGGAAAATGTGAAGGTAACAAATTTATTTACCTCTTGATGCCTTTCAGATGTTAATGAGACATTTAGAGCGAAATTCAACTGAATCCCGATGCGAACGATTCGCCCTCGAATGGTTGGAGTTACGAAGATTTTGCGCGTTTCCTAATTGAACTGAAGATGAACTAGAATATGATTTCTCTAAGGGAGAAATTGAACTGAAACGCTTCGAATTCACACATGTTGGCTCTCCGAATGCGATCGTTTAAGCTCCACCCTGCGAACGCTCTCAAAAACCAGTATGGAACTTCCCATCACATGTTAAATCGTGCTTACCCAGCTAAGAAAAGCAGCAAAAAACCTTGAAAAAAATTGAAGGAAAGCTGCATGAAAACTGCAGGTATTTGGAACCAAAAACCTTCATCAAAAAACCTTTATTTTCCCTTCATTCGAAAACCTGCAGGATAAGTAAAGGTTTTAGGTTCCAAATACCTTCATTTTTCCTTCACCAAAAACCTTTATATTTCCTTCATTAAAAAACCTTTATAAAAACTGCAGGTCTGGTGGCGCCATCTAGTGAAATGTTTTTAAATCTCACAAAGATAAATAAATAATTACCCGGAAGTCGAGTTGTATTATACCCAATCAGGAAGGCAGGAGCACGGGATTTCATCTGGGGGTATTTGTGTAGCTGTTCAGCGCGCTACCAACTGCGCTATTGGAGCTTGCAAATTAGAGCGCGTTTTAAAATTAGGAATGGTATATCTTATAATTAGAACATACAAAATTACACACTCCATGGATTCGATTATAGTCAATAAATTTGATTCATGATTTTGCGTACAATTTGTATATGATTTTTATTTAAAAATATTTAAATTAGATTTAATTAATTGTTCTAAGGTGGTAATAAATATATTGGATGCAAATTTTGTGAGTTAGAAAAAAAAATATATCTCTTTAAGCATTCCTTTAAGATTAATTTATTTTTAAATTTTCTATAAAAAGGTGAGAGCAAAGCTATTGAGCAAACTGAAATATTAAGCAAATAATTTTTAAATCTGCTTTTTTTTTTTAAATTTTACTGTCTCTTTATATAGGTGGCATTATTTTCTACTTTTTTGCAAAATCAAATCAAAAACGTCCATGGAAATTGGAAAAAAGAATTTGAATCGCCAATTATAGCTTTGATATCGTTTCTGAATTTTTAGAAGTTACAGATTAACAAAATATAGATCTGCGATTTGAACTTAGCTAGATTACAAAAAAAACCTCATTACTAAATTTAATGTAATAAACTCATTTTAAATTTTCCTGGAAACTTAAGAATATTTTGCAGAACACAGAAATAATTTTTTTTGCAAACATTTTGTCCGCAGGAAGGCACAACAAAAATGTACCCGTTTTACATGCGTAAAATATTAAGCTAATTTGCAAAAAAACTGCAAATGTTTACATTAAAAATTAAATGTTTTTCCGCGAAAAATTCCAACAATTTAGCAAAATTGCACATTAAGTGCTATTGAAATGTGAGTTTAAAGATAAAACAGTATTTTAAGTGTACTTTAAAATATAGATTAAAAAAATAAACTCTAAAGAAAGGTAATAAAAAGTATAAGGTTAAATAAAGGTATTTTTCAGCATAAAATTTTAAGAGAAATTGCTGTTTTCATGTAGAACTGAAACGGCTAATTCTTTGTTCTTTTATGATGAATCCTTCACAAAAATGGCAGTTTTCTTTAAGAATAAAAAAAAATCACCTTAAAAAAGTTTGACAAACATGCAGTTCTCCAGCTGAAACTCAGTTGCTGAATTTCTCAGTACAATACCTTTAAAAAAACATTTTCCCTGCATAAAACCTTCATCTCTCTTCAAAAGCATTGTTTTTTTGCTGAAATTTAGTTGCTGAATTTTTCATCACAATATCCTTAAAAGTACTGCAAGTTTAATGCTGAAAAAATTTCCCTGCTCTTTATCTCTCGTCCGAAAAAAGCCGTTTTTGTGTTGAAATTTAGTTGCTGAATTTTTCATCATAATACCTGTAAAAGTACTGCATGTTTTATGCTGAAAACATTTTCCTGCATAAAAGCTTTATCTCTCATCCAAAACATGCAGTTTTCCTGCTGAAATTTATTTGCTGAATTTTTCAGCACCGTACCCATATAAATACTGCAGGTTAAATGCTGGAAACATTTCCTATCATAAAACCTTCATTTCTCTTCAAAAAACCTGCATTTCTGCATTATCCATGCAGTTTTTTGCTGATTTTTTTAGCTGGGTAAGGGCGTGTCATTCGGGCATTCGGAAAAGAACTCTACGCTCTCCTCTGTTTTCGAGAAGTTGACCAATGAAATAATTATTAAAAAAAACTAGAGATATGAACTGCAATAGAGATATGTCACACTTGTTCTTTTTTAAAGATTTGTTCCTAGCGTTCACTTTCCTGTGAAATTATTTGTTCAAAAGAACGGTTCTTTTGATTCAGTCTTTTTTCGCCAAGCGAGTCGGAACGATGATGCTTTATCCAAACGATATTTGCAGATAAACTGCCTAACAGACATTTTTAATGGGTAATGTTTCAGGTCCTGGTTTCCTTTTTCTTGTACAAAATATGATAAACCGAGAGCCCAGGGCCCCCAGACCTAAGTCACTTTCTAAAGGATGAAATGTATTGGATTAGGTTTTCATTTACTTTTAGTATATGCATACCCGCTAGAGTGAACCGACGGCCAATTTACAGGTATCGGGTGCAAAAAGTAGGTAAATTATAAGTTAACTTAAGTCATTTTCTAAAGGCTGATTTTTACGTATGTTTTAGAAAATAATGTTAAAAGTTATAATAAATTTCCCAGACACTTTCCGTGGGCCAAAACTTTTCCAGACGCTTTAAACGTCTTTATCAAGTTCCGACTTTGGCCCACTCATCTAGCGGCGTGATATGGCGCTACAATCGTCCTCGGACGACAAGAAGGGGAAGTTAAGCAAAAAAGAACTATGTGTGTATTGGAGATGTGGTTGGTTGGTCGATTGACATATATATTCCGGTTTGTGTGCTTGATCATTGGAGATGTGAAAATGTTGTAAGCTAAAGACAGCTATGGTTACTTGTTTACTAATTTATTTTCTAATTAAACAAAAATTTAATTTAATCGAAACGATATTCTTTCTTCGTTTTTATTGCTTATCGACTTAGCTTACAACATTTTCACATCTCCAATGATCAAGCACACAAACCGGAATATATATGTCAATCGACCAATCAACCAACCACATCTCCAATACACACATAGTTCTTTTTTGCTTAACTTCCCCTTCTTGTCGTCCGAGGACGATTGTAGCGCCATCTCACGCCGCTAGATGCGTGGGCCAAAGTCGGAACTTGATAAAGACGTTTAAAGCGTCTGGGAAAAGTTTTGGCCCACGGAAAGTGTCTGAGAAATTTATTATTAACTTTTAATATTATTTTCTAAAACATACGTGAAAATCAGCCTTTAGAAAATGACCTAAGTTAACTTATAATTTACCTACTTTTTGCACCCGATACCTGTAAATTGGCCGTCGTCGGTTCACTCTAGCGGGTATGCATATACTAAAAGTAAATGAAAACAGAACCTAATCCAAAACATTTCATCCTTTAAAAAATGACTTAGGTCTGGGGGCCTTGGGCTCTCGCTCTATGACGCCTGACATTTTTCATAGATATTAAGGGTCGAAAAAGTAATCACTCGCTTCGCAAGCGATTGCTCGAATAGTCCGAGACCAATCGTGTCTTGACGTCATTCGCACGCGAAGGATTTGTACTAGCTCAATTAGAAAACGCACAAAATCTTCGTAACTCCACTGATGCGTTATTATTAAAGTCAGAATGCTCTATGCATCTTTCCTTATACATATACAGGGTGGAGCAAATAAAAGTGACAACGGCGTAGAGATAGGAATGTCTGAAATGCTTAGCCAGAAAAACTATTGAAGCCGTCTGAAAGCCTTCAAGTCGAAATAAAAGTTTATTCAAGCGTGCAATTGCTTTTCTTGGCAAACATGTTTTTGCATTGGTTGGATTGGATTAGCACCACATTAGAGCTACTCATGGACTATTGGCGTGTTCAGATCTTATTGTGATGTGTGCGTAGATCAATGCACAGGTGAAAATGATACTCAGTACAGCAGAGGGTGTTCATTGTAGAAAGTTTTATTGAAACAAATTTGTGGAAAAAATGTGCCAGTTGTTTGTTAAAGAATTTAATGGTGTAAAAGTGCCAAAAAAGAGTGCTATGCAATGATTATTTACGAAAAGGAGTCGGACAGGATCTGTTTTGTACAGCTGTGGACAAAAAAAAGTAAACGATTATTTCGGCCGTTAGTCATCATAAGGAATCGGACCTTTTTGACTTTGTTAATGAATAACATTCTGAGTTAATTGCATGACACAAAATTTTCATAAGGGGCCGTCTTCATATAAAAAAATGTTACGAACTTTAAAATTTCCAATAGCAACACCCAATTTTAATAACTTAGAAATGTTAAGCACCCTCAAAAACCCCTAAATCTAAGTTTTTGTTACATTAGGATGAATATTTGACGAGTTATTTAATCGAATCACTTGATGTCCTTTGGGGGATCATCTCTAAAATAACAAGCGTAGTCTATAGGTTCGTCCGAGGGGAAAAACGAAATATTGAAATATAAGGTAGAATATGTTGAGGAGCTCTGGATGGGATCAAAAGTTAATGGTGATGAAGTCTAATTTTTTTTACCCTTTTTGCAAGTTTATTTCAACTGTATAGTTAACATTTTAAGTTTATCTATTAAAGTTTAAATTTTTAAATTTTTGTGTATGTCCAGGATTTCTATACTGGGCGCCATTGAGTAACGAGACAAAAATATTAATTTTTTATGAGAGCCACGATGTGTTTTAAGTTTAGGTATATGTTTTGTTGGTAAACTTGGTTATAAAGATACAATTTTTAATTTTTTGTATTATTTATTATTGAATATTAATCATTCGTTTTCATGCTGAAAGTTGTAGTTAAGTTTCAGTTTACATATTTGAGAGAGACGGACGTGTGATTTAGTTTTTTTTTAAAATAATGTCTTCTTTTTAAATAATTCAAACTTAATTTAATTCTCATCAAAAAATAAATATATTAATTTGAATTTTTGAATTAAGAATGACAGAATAAACTATAAAATTATCTTTAAAAAAGTAAATAAATTAATATTGGTACGTATTTTTCAATTATTTCACTAGTTATTAATAGATCTTATTTTATGAATTGGATTCAAAGATTTTTATATCTAACTGCATAGTATTTTATAATATTTTCATGACAATGGAATATTTTTAAAAACACTTTCAGCGCGTTCAAAATAGACGAGCAGACGATAATAGGTTGAAATGCGAAAAATCGTTTGTTACTGTAAAATAAAAATTTTCATTTTGTAATTAAAAAAAATAAAGCATGGAAATGCAACACAAGTCTATAGTTATGTTTTTAAAAATATTCTGAGCACTTACCATAGTTGATTATTATTTTTAAAAAAAAGCATTGCATCCGTATATTATATTCAAGAGTTCTCCTCTTAGAGTTGGGTTAATTACACATATTCTTACCATAATCCTCCATTAAAAAATGTTCGATGATAAAGTTTAAAAATATATATAGTGATTTTAAAAAAAATCTCGTGCGCATACACACGCTATTTAGAAAAAAAAAGTTTATTGTGAGTTCATTTTTAAGCAATCCTATGTGAGGTTAAATAACTAATATACTTTCTTACTAAAAATAAATAAAAATTAAAAACATTTGTTTAAATATACGAAATAAATTGACTTTAACACAAGACACTGAAAAAATGTTATTTTTGAAAATGGCTCTCAGTTCTGTGGAACATGCCGAGTCTGCAAAAGGCTTGACCGCCAATATTGCAGCCCCATTGGAAAAAAAAATTAATTGGAGATGCATGCATTGAAATTTAATAAAAACATTTTAAAAGATGAATAGAATATCTTTTTTTTCGGATACAGGATTTTTTAAAATACATTAGTTCATGTGTATATATGATTTGCCTAAAGCGAAAATCTAATGTAAATACAAAACGAAAAATTTTAATATTTAATTTCGTAAAACTTAGATTCAATTTCCTAAAAGTTGTCCAGTAGATTTTTCTTTAAAATATCGCGCATCGCTTCCATGTTTAAATAAAAGATGAATAAAGCAGAGCTAGATGAACAAATATTTTTATTGAACGTCGATTTTAAAACAATATTTACGAGTAAAGATTAAATAGAATAAATAAAAGCGAATAATAATAATAATAATAATAGATGAAATATTAGAAGGCCTACTACAATCAAAAAGTAATCAATTTAAACATAGCTATTCTAGAGATGACTATGAAAGAGAGCTATTCTAGATATGACATTAAGCTTATAATTCGATAGTTTAATTTTTGCTTAAAATATAATAAATACTTTGGTTAACGTTATTTATTCCAAATACAGATTGTGATATATAGATACCTCGTGTAGCTCTAGTGGAACGTTATTTAAGCCAAAACCAAATGAACTATCAATGAACCTTAAAGGCGCCTGTTGTGTGATACATCAGAATTTTCAAGGTCGTTGTGGTTTAATGTTTTCTTCCTTTTGCAAGGCCGTATTTGTATATCAAGTTCACATATTGTAATCTTATATACAGTCCCCTAAAGGGCAATTAAAAAGTATTTTGTGATTTACTCAGCAAATTATGGATAAAAAAATTTGAAAATTGGGATTTCGCTTAAACTTCATCTCTTAAATTCATTTCTGTAAAAATATTAAGGGGTTTCTATTCATAATTTTTTTAAAAATGAATTTAATAATTATTTAAAAATATAAAATTTGTTTTAAATACCCCAATAGTGTATGCATTTTGTTTGGGTTATTATAATTATTATTCAGTAAAAAAAATTCGTTTCATTATCTTAATTATTTATAGAGTGGGATATTTTTTTTTTATGTGCAACTCATTTAACATTACGGCCCCTAAACTTTGCACGTCTCTAACTCCACTAATAATTCTCAAAAACTAACAAAACTTGGTATTTCGTGTTATAATATCTCATAAATGTGAAATATGGACTCAAAAAGGGGTGTTTCTATTCAAAATTTTGAATTTGGTTACATTTTTAATATGAAACGGTCCCTTATGCAAATTTTGTGTCATGAATTTAACTCAGAATGTTATTTGTTCGCAAAGTCAAAAAGGTCCGATTCCATAGGATGACTAACGTCCGAAATAATCATAGTGTTTACTTTTTTTTGTCCACAGCTGTACAAGTCCAAAACATTCCGAAACGGGTTCGAACACCACACTTTGTCTCTTGCAATCAATTTAGAATATTTTGTATTAACAAAAACAAAAAGGTCCGATTCTCTAGGAAATATAGCGGCTGAAATAATCACGAGTGGGAACTTTTTTCGCACACCTGTACAAAACATTAAGTTTAAATTGCATTCCAATTAGCTTGTTAAACCATAGCATAGTTGCCGGCAACTTATTCGCCAAGCGTTTGTTTGGGCTTAATATTGAAGCGTTCAATAGCTTCATATAGCAAACTTGTTTTTGACTTTTCAACAATTTAATATTATTCTTATCTCCATGAGGGGGCCACTTTTATTTGCGCCACCATGTTATAAAGGTGCCGTTTGGCAGTTGATTGATAGGCGTTTACAAATAGTTTGGTTTTCTTTTTTCGACTTATGTTATATTCAACAACTTAATTTATGTGTGGGCATATAAACTATTTAACGAGGTCTATTTGTTACTGTTCTTCTCTTTATATTACATGTCCAGTAATTTGTATTTGGTCTGTCCAAAATATTTCCAGGTATTGCATCCAACAAA
>JAFNEN010002562.1:0-14848 GCA_019343175.1 Oedothorax gibbosus
ATTCATTGCGTTTCGATTATATTATTAAGATATATAACTTAAATTTGCAAGACGTCATTGGTATTGTAGAAGCTGATTTAAGTCACGAAAATAAATTTCCTTTTTTTTAATGTATGTAATTAAAGTTTCTGTTGAAATGAGAAGATTCATGAACTAACAATGTAGATAGTTGGCGCAAATCCACACATAGATCTCACCGAAACATGGAAATTAGTACCAACAAAATAACTATTTGCGCCAATAATCTATGTTGTTTACTTCATGAATCTTCTCATGTATCATGCTCAAAGTTAATGATATTTTCTGAATAAAGTTTGTTATTTATGTAAAGAAGTTTCGAATGTTGGGAGTGACAATGGTGATTTAATTCCATTAAAAATGCCTTCTTATTCCCTTCAATGAGTATTAAATTTTGAAAATTAAAGTACAACGTATTCGGATTTTTTTCTTGCACTTGTCAGTAGTATTTTGTAGTTTGTAACTATGAAAGTGGGTAACAGACGGATAGACGGAAATAGCCTTTATAAAAGCTTCCGCGTTTAACGTTATTAACGTAGTGTGGAAACTAAATTAATGCCGACTACATTTCTACCAAGTTTAAGGTATTGTGCTGTTATAATGTTTGTCCATTAAATAATTAAATAATTTCCTATAAAGATTTTTAAAATATCCGTACACATCTTGAAGACCTATTTTCGAAAACTATATACAAGGCTTCTTTTACTACTTCAGTATACACATAAGTATAAAATAGTTTAACCATTTTTATGAAAAGTACTATAACTTAATATTATTGATTAATTACGTTTAAGTTATTTCATATGTGATCATAACGATTTTCAATTTGGATTTATTGATGTTTGACGTTACACTATGCAATTCCTATACACTCATAAAGTTATGGGTATTTTAGAACTTCGGCAATTTTATTCGATTATAAAAATAAAATTTCGAAAGAATCTCTGCCAATAAAAGAAATAACGCGCTTTAAGGCAATGAGTAACCAATTCTTTAGCAAAGGTGATCAAACACAATTCCAAAGCTATAAATTATTACGACCCAAAATGAAATTTTCCTCAAAAAAGTACGTTTCATTTCTGTATTCCACAAAATGTCGTTCAACGGTGTCATTGTCGGTGGCCTTCTGCTACTCTGTGTCTACTACACAGAGGCCAAGATTACCCAAACAACCACAAACCACCACCTCAACCCAAAAGCGACCGCTATCCACCTTGGTCTGCTTCACCCGACTCGCACCAAGGTAGGTGCCAACGCCACCAAAGCCTGTAGGCACTCCACAGCGGTCGAGTCGTTCGTCGCGTCGTTCTACACCTACTTCATCGTCACCAACGACCCGATTGTCGTCAAGAGGCTCAAGCTCCGAGCGACTCGGCTTCCAAGAGCTGAAGCCACTGGTCAGAAGATCTTAGCTGATGGGCATCACTGTGACGCTGACTACATCGCTGAAGAGGTAGCCAGCACATCGGCCGAGCAGGGACATTGCAGTTGGCGGAACATTACAAGCAGCCGCTATGGAATTGGCGATTTCCTGTACTTGTCCGGCATCCTCAACTGCAAAAATGCGATCCAGTTGGCGAGGGAGTTCTTCGCCTACGTAGAGAAGGCTTTTGGCGAAAACGACAGCTACGATTCCTACATGCAGGGCATTGTCTACGGGCTGTCTGATTTCCTGATCGCCCACCAGGATGTGCTGAAAGAAGTGACGCTGGAGCTGGCGGACCAGTTCTTCAAGGAGTTCAGCGACGGGAATGCGGGTACTTGCGAGGCTCCAGCCTCCGGTGCTGCTCCAGCGGCTGGAAAAGAACTCTAAAATGAAGACTTATGTTGGCTAAAGTAATAGTTGAAAAAAAATGCAGCAGTTTCTGTAAGGTAAAAGTAATTCAAAATGTATTTGGAAGTTAATTCTCATGAAATTAATAAAACAAATTTTAACTACATGATATTTTAGTTATTTGTACTCAAAGGATTAATGAAATATGATTCATTGTAAAAGAGTTTTCGTTTTCAGCTTCTTGCAGTTTTTATAAGATAAATCAATATGTACTTCCACTTCAATTTTAATGAAAATTACAAATATTTAACATCTCACTTATCTTAACCCTTTCAGTCCCAAGGACAATTTGGCATCATCATTTCAGAATTTTTTTCTGATCGTCTATAGCCATTTATGATATCAAAAAGCACATCATTCGATTCTTCAAACTTTTTTCTATTAGAATTTTTTTTTTATTAATCCCAATCATGTCAGCCCTATTATTTTTTTAAAATTATTATCAGAAACATGATGATGCCAAATGGCATCACTGGGACTGAAAGGGTTAACTTGAAGGAATTAGTGAAATCTTCTAATTTACGCTTAGAAAATTTTAACTTTCACGAAGTAATTTTCACCTTGATGCATCTAAATTTGAATAATATTGTAGTGATTTTGAAAATTAATGACAAGTATGTTACTAAATTCTCTAAAGATTTTTGCATCTGTGTAAACGTCAAAAACTACATGAGCCAAATCTCCTGCTTTAAAGCAGAAAATTTCAATAATTCCGATTTTTGTGAAAAAATGTATAATTCTTTAGGCAAGCCAAACCCTTTAATTATAAAAAAAAACCCCTATTTTTTTTAACATTTTGAAAAATTTACAGATATCTGCTGAATGTAAGCAATGCTTTTAAGTTGAAAAGAGTCTAAGTCCAAAAATATCTGAAGAAATTTGCCGTTTTTCAAATTTGAAGTTTTATTCTGTAGATTATTTGAAGATTTTTGAAGAAAATCTTCAGATCTTCACTTTTCTGCAGATTTTTTGTAGAAATTTTTTAACTGGGAAGCAGCAGTTATTCTTCAAAATGTAGTATAATAATTTAATCTCCAAAAACCTTTACAAAAACTGCAAAATATCAGCATAAAACCTTCATAGATCGTTGATTTATGCAAGTTATATCTTTCTAAAACTAAGCTGCAATAAACCTTTACATAAGCAGCACTTATTCTTCAAAATTTAATATAATGATTTAATCTCCAAAAAACTTTTACAAAAACTGCAAAATATCAGCATGAAACCTTCATAGATCGTTGATTTTATGCGAGTTATATCTTTCTAAAACTGAGCTGCAATAAACCTTTACATAAGCAGCAGTTATTCTTCAAAATTTAATATAATGATTTAATCTCCAAAAAACCTTTACAAAAACTGCAAAATATCAGCATAAAACCTTCATAGATCGTTGATTTTATGCAAGTTATATCTTTCTAAAACTGAGTTGCAATAAATCTTTACATAAGCAGCAGTTATTCTTCAAAATTTAATATAATGATTTAATCTCCAAAAAACCTTTACAAAAACTGCAAAATATCAGCATAAAACCTTCATAAATCGTTGTTTTTATGCAAGATATATCTTTCTAAAACTGAGCTGCAATAAACCTTTACATAAGCAGCAGTTATTCTTCAAAATTTAATATAATGATTTAATCTTCAAAAAACCTTTACAAAATATCAGCATAAAACCTTCATAGATCGTTGATTTATGCAAATTATATCCTTTCTAAAACTTAAGCTGCAGTAAACCTTTAAATAAGCAGCAGATTTCCTTCGAAATTTAATATGATGATTTCGTCAGCAATAAATTTTTACAAAAACTGCAAACTATCAGCATGAAACCTACATTGATAATCTCGTCTGCAAAAAAACTTCATTAGTCAGCAAAAAATCAGCATCTTTGTGATTTTTTTGAAGTTTTTCTGCTGGGATTTAATGTGAACAATTTTGCTATTTAAGCGCCAGTTTACTGTATTACGTCATTTTTATGACTTTGTAGAAGTTTATATTTTCTTTTTAGGTGTTTTAAAGATAATTGGATTTTTCCTAGTACGTCAAAGAGGTAGAGTTTATAATAAAACTGCAGAAAAAGATACTTAAATAAAATATAAAACCCATAAACATAAAATTTGTCGCTTATATTTCGTAAAGCAAAAGGTGTTTAAATAAACTTCAAAGGAACAATATAATTGCAGTTTATATACTGATAGTTTAATAACATTTAATAACCAATAAACATTAAAAAAAATTTACTTCGTTTTATATTTCCAGTTTACATTGTAGTACTTCGAATTATGGTTGACCAGATGTACTGCATTTCGCGTTGCAGTTTAGTTTGTTATTCAACTACACTGCGATGCAAAAAGTTTAGACAATGACTTCATTCAGCTGTAAAATTTAGAATTGTGATAGTAGAATCTATATATATAATACTCTTATACGGAACCCAAATTTCCTTATATTTCTATCTCTGGAATGGCAACAATCGAAATAAACAAAAATACTAATTTCAAAATGGCCGACTGAAAACAACAAAAAAGTGTTTGAAACAACAACTTTAGGATAGAATTAGTAAGTTTAAATTTAAACATGCATAATATTGGGGACGTTTGAAGTTTGAAAATTTAAATTATAATATCTACCGACTGAACTACCAAACACTATTGTTAATAAAAAAAAGAAAAATTAAAATTATTTTGAAACATAGTTTCTAAGCGTTGACGGCTACCACGGTTTCGAATTTATTTACAAATGGATCTTATTCAAGCAGCGACATATTTTCGCATTGATAGCCATTAATTTGTAATTATGTTATTTTAAAAGGATACTAAAGGCGGTTAACCTAAAGGACCATGTCCGGCTTTGGCGCCAGTCGGAAAATGTCGCCAAGTCAAAATGACAAAAACCGAACGTTTGCCAAGTCTGTGAAATGACAACAAATAATTACTTAAAATGCTGCTCAAAACTGAAAATGTCTGCTGAGAACATGAAAGATTTCCTTATTAAAAATTATCTTGGCATTTGCGATCATAGATCATAGCGATATTTTAAAATAAGAAAATCCGAACTCAACAGTTTGCTGCAAGTTCAAAACAATGTGCACAAAAAATAATTTAAGAAATGAGTTCTTTTTATAATTAATGATTAATAATATTTGAAATATATTAATACGATTTAAGAATTCTTAACGATGAAAGAAATGGACAGGATTAATTTATAAAGAAAGTAGCAACAGTAATTCTCTAATGCAAACAGAATACATAGAAAAAACTGAACTATTTGATAATTATTCGCTTAAAATTCTATCTGTGGCGATTTTCGTAGCCAATGGCTGCCATAATACAAATTTGGCGTGGTTGCCACATTTGGCGAAAAAAATGACGGACATGCTCCTTTAGGTTAACCCTTAAGGCTAGACTAAATTATTTCAATGAACGGTGAGCGAGCGAAGCGATCCAAAGGGAACTGCGCAAGCAGTTCCCGGGGGTTGGCGAGCGATAGCGAGAAGGGGGCGTGCCCCCTAGTTACAAAAAAAACCCTAAATATATTTTTAAAAAATATTTTGAAATGCTATAATTGAAACATAATTTTTTGATTCGCTATAGCAATAATTTTTTTTCATAAAATAAAAAGTTGTATGATGCAAAAGTTTATCACAAATACGAGATTATGCTAATTTAAAGTAGATAATGGCCTACTTTTTCATTTTTATAGATGGATTATACTTTTTTTGTATGATAAATTTAAAAAACACGATATCCCGAGAACTAAACAGATTTAATAACAATATTGGTTGAATTTTACACCAAACAGACAATATAGTCACTTTAAATCTTTATTCAAATCATATTTGCTTTAAATGTACAATTTAACATCTCTAAATACGAACCGAATATGCCTAATTCGTGGATTTAGAGACATGCATTGACCGATTTTCTTGATGAAAAGTGCAGTTTTTCTCTCATAAAATAGCGACATATTATTCTTTTTTGCACTTTAGTACAATGCAGAGATAGTCACCTCTTCAAAAACGACAAAAAAGTCTGTCTCATCAACGTAATTCCCTCCACACCATAATAAACGTTCCCCCTTTAGTCCAGTAACCAGGTAGTTTTTTCAGGAAAAAAAATACAGGAATTGTTTTCTCAACGGTTTTATATGTTTTCGAGGGTGCTGAATTCGAATATCAACTTTGTGAACAAATTCGAGCATGGGAACATTAAAAAAAATAGAAAAAATCCAAAAATTTTACCCCTTTTTTGGTTTTTTCCTTCTTGCAGGAAATATATTGATTTCTTAACAAAAACGTCAATACAAAAGTTAAAGTACTCTAAACAAGCTAAATAAAAGTTAGTTACACTACAGTGCGCTGAAAATATGGCAAATTCCGCCCGAATGTGGAAAGTCCGAAAATTTCACTTGCAGCTCGTAAAATAGTATAGTCGAAATAGAGTTAAGGGTAAAATTAATTAGAACACAAACTATTCTTGTTGCAAATTGTAGGAAACATGCTTCTAATGAACATACTAAAAATTAAACCCGAAATGTCGAGCAAAATACGTTTATAGGCCGCCATCTTGAAAAAACGTTAATTTTTTTTTTTTAAATAACAAGAAACCTTAATAAATTGAGTTTGATATCAAATTAAAAGAAATTTTATGTTGACAAAGAATATACTATTGGTTTTTTAAAACTTAAATATTTACAAAGATGATTTTGGAAGGAAACGATGAAAAAACGGCCGATAATTTTCACTTCACGCGACGGAACCACTCCTTGTAATTATTGAGATGTCCAACAAAAGTTTGCTGCTTTGTGACTCAAAGCCATGCTTCAATGAATAACAAACATGGAGTCCCTAAAATAATAAGCAATATTGAACAAACCCTCATGAAATGTACTAAAAGAATGGAGAAGGAATAACTGAAAGTCAAACATGGAACCTGGATCATTCGAAATGCATTGAAATAACTTACGCAATGAGTTTGCTGACCAACGTTTCCCGTTGACCTAGCTCATGCAAGAATGACGAAAGATTTTGTAAGTCTAAACAAGGTAATGCAATAATTTTATCGACCACAGTTCATTTACTGATTTTTCAAGTGCTTTGTGGAATTCTGTTAATGGAATAACAGATATTGCAGACAAGGCTAACGTGACATGTTCGGGAGAGATATTCAAAATAAACTAACATCTTTTAGAGGTGGAACTATATTGAAAAAACTGAACCATGCAGTTATGATGAAAATATTGAAAAAAGGAATAGTTATTGCTGGTGAAAAGTTAATGCGTTGACAAAACTAAAGGTTTTTTTTAGATTGCATAATCTTCGCATAAGAGCTAGACGAGGGCAGGTTTTAAAATCTTCCTCCCGTATTAGATATTTAAAAAGCTTGAATATCCTGATTTTTATAATATTTTGTGGCGAATTGCATGTAGTAAGTATTCTAGAAGAAAGGTGTAGAAGGTAGCATTAAAATATCGGTATCATCAACTACTACAGTTACTTGCCTTTATTGGGAAATTTTCTTCGTAACTGCTTAGTCAGTTTTTAATAAAGTTCCATCTCTAAAAGGTATGTTAGTTTATTTTGAATATCTCTCCCGAACATGTCACGGGGTATGTCACGTTAGCCTTGTCTGCACTATCTGTTATTCAATTAACAGAATTCGACAAAGCACTTGAAATATCAGTAAATGGACTGTGGTCTATAAAGAATTGCATTACCTTGTTTAGACCACAAAATCTTTCGTCATTCTTGCATGAGTTAGGTCAACCGGAAACACTGGTCAGCAAACTCATTGCATAAGTTATTTCACTGCATTTCGAATGATCCAGGTTCCATGTTGACTTTGTCATTCCTTCTCCATTCTTTTAGTACATTTCATGAGGGTTTGTTCAATATTGCTTATTATTGGGGACTCCATGTTTGTTATTCATTGAAGCATGGCTTTGAGTCACAAAGCAGCAAACTTTTGTTGGACATCTCAATAATTACAAGGGGTGGTTCCGTCGCGTGTAGTGAAAAAATTCGGCCATTTTTTCATCGTTTCCTTCCAAAATCATCTTTGTAAATATATAAGTTTTAAAAAACCAATAGTATATTCTTTGTCAACATAACATTTCCTTTAATTTGATATCAAACTCGACTTATTAAGGTTTCTTGTTATTTAAAAAAAAGTAACGTTTTTTCAAGATGGCGGCCTATAAACGTATTCGTGACGTTTCGGGTTGCAAATTTTAGTATGTTAATTAGACGCATGTTTCCTACCAATTGTAACAAAAATAGTTTCTGGCTTAATTAATTTCACCCTTAACTCTATTTCGACTATACTATTTTTCGAGCTGCAAGTGAAAATTTTGGACTTTCCACATTCCCGAATTTGCCTGATTTTCAGCGCGCTGTAGCAACTAAACTATTAGTCTGACATAAATAGTGTAATTAACTTTTATTTAGCTTGTTTAGAGTACTTTAACTTTTGTATTGACGTTTTTGTTGAGAAATCAATATATTTCCTGCAAGAAGGAAAAAACCAAAAAAAGGGGTAAAATTTTGGGATTTTTTCGATTTTTTTTAATGTTCCCATGCCCGAATTTGTTCACAAAGTTGATATTCGGATTCAGCACCCTCGAAAACATATAAAACCGTTGAGAAAACAATTCCTGTATTTTTTTTCCTGAAACGCCCCTTTTTGACGACCTGGTTACTGGACTACTTGATGCTAGAGTTTTTGAGAGGAAAAACCGTTGTTTTCAATATTCAGTTAAACCGAACGTGTTTAAATAGCACTAAAGAAACCGGTTAAATTGTAACCGGTGTAACAAGAAATTTTAAACTTCAGAAGAAAAAAGGAACTTTCGTATGGTGTGGAGTGAATTTACGTTGAAGCAAATGAATTTGAATAAAGATTTAAAGTTGCTATATTGTCTGTTTGGTGTAAAATTGAACCAATTATTGTGATTAAATCTGGATTACTTCACTGGATATCGTGTTTTTTTATTTATCATATAAAAAAAGTATAATTCATCAATAAAAATGAGGAATTAGGCCATTATCTACTTTAAATAAGCATAATCCCGTATTTGTGTCTAAACTTTTGCATCATACAAATTTTTATATTATGAAAAAATTATTGCTATAGCAAAACAAACAATTTTGTTTCAATTATAACGTTTCAAAATATTTTTTTAATATATTTAGGTTTTTTTTGTAATTCTACTATCACAATTCTAAATTTTACTGCTAAATGAAGTCATTGTCTAAACTTTTGCATCGCAGTGTATCTAGCTATAAAAATTGTGCAAATAGTCTCAGTTTATTTTTTTTCATAGTTTCTCAAACAAAAACATCGTAAATAAAATCTTATTTATGAAAATTTAGTGATGAATTCATAGTTGAAAAGTGAATCACGGATACAAATCTGGTCAGACTAACTTAGAATATTCATTTACTTTACTATGATTTCCGAAGAATAAAACACCTGCTTTATCAACAAAATCCAAAGCAAAATCTATACTGATCTCAAATGAAGGGTCCGGGGGAAGAACCCCTTAATTGCACAGGAATCTTCCCGTAATCAGGTTTGCTTAGCGGACGTTGACGACCGGAAACCGGTTTCTCCCTCTTCTCTCGCGACACAAGCATGGGTCTGGCGTGAATCAGGGTTGCCGTGAAAGGAGAAGTAAAAAACCGGTTCCCTTACACTAGTTCAGGCGATGACTCGCTATCGCCGCCAAAGACGCCTGATGCAGACAGATTCCTATACAATGAAGTGGTTTTTCCCCTGTACTCTACAAAAATTATCCTCACGGTTAAGAGGGATTGTCAGTCCCATAGAGCTAATGTATTAGTTTTGGAATCACAACTTCCACAGAAGTATTGCTTTGCCATGTAAGACCTTTTCCCCCAGGTGTGGGAATCATTATAACATCGAAATGAAACAAATTTGAAACGAAAATGTTATCTAGTTATATATTTTTGAAGTTTTAAAATGCCAAAAATATACACTACAATGTCGACACTATTTTAAAACTTTATCAATTAATAATTAAATAACCGGATGTTATTTGCTTTTCAATTTTAATTTAAATTGATGTTATGATGATTCCCATACCTGGTGAAAATGGAATAACATGGAAAATAAATTCTTTTGCAAACGTTGTGATTTCAAAACTAATGCATTAGCCATCTTCTTCCAAGTCCCATCGTGGGGCTACGCGGAAATGATCGTCACCAATATGGAGTTAATTAGAAGATGGAGATGCTACCGGGTAAAAATCAATACAAAAACCGGTTTGCCAAATGAAGCCAGTAATCGCTTTCTAGTAAGCCTGAACAAACGCTCCCGGCGAATTAATTGGCGTGATTCTATAGTGGAACTTATGAGGCTAACTACACTGCTTAAAACAATTAAGGGAGCACTTTTGTTTGCCCGTCCAATTCCAACTTCTTTTTTTTTGTTATAAAAATCTAAAATTTGTGAAATAGGTTCATTATGCATCCAGAATGAAATGGTAAAAAACAGGGGGGAAAACCTTAATTTTTTTAACTAAAATTGAAGGGGGGGGGGGGAATGGGAATCATAACTTTTGAATAAATTTTTTTAAAAAAAAAATTTCAAAACTTTATTTGTAAAAAAAAAGGTAAAAATGAATTTTTAAACATCTAAGAATGCATGCGTGAAGAATTTAGGGTCAATTTATTTCATAAAAGTTTTTTGGAGTGAATTTTATTTTACCATGTTTTTCATATTTTCATTTAATTAAAACAAACATTATTTAATTCTTCAAACGACATGATTCTTCCATCTAACGATAAATAAGGGCGAGCTCAACTTAATGAGAAAAAAATCGGAAGCTGGTGATACCAAATGGAATCATTGGGGGTGAAAGGGTTTAAACCATGCGTTCCCCGAATTGTTTTGAGCAGTGTTAACACTTTTATTTGGAAATGAAGGTGGGGATTTTGTTCACAAAGTCGTCATTGACGGGTTAATGTTAATTCTTTTAACAGTTTTTTAACAATCTAAATACTCATAATATTTATTCTTCGTAATAAAACAAATTTATTGTTTTATAAATTTTTAATAAATATAACACAGATAAACAGATTAATAAATAACAGATATAACATAATAATTAACACTACAAAACAGGCTTTTTATGGTAAAATTGTGTTTAGTTTTATATTTTTGAAAGTTGTTTTTTACACTTTAGGAACAAATCATAATAGGACACTTTCCAATCCAAAAAATAAAAGTAGTTTTTCAAAATCGGCAAAAAGTGAAAAATATATCATGTAAGGCATTGACTTGATCTGGTAAGTTTTTTAATATTTTATATTTATTTTTATTTTAATAAAGAAAAGTTAATAAGTAGTTACCAAACTGTTATTTTGAAATCATTCTGGTCGCAATTGATAACTATCAGACGATTATTAGCCTTTACATACCATAAAATCACCATACAAGCTTTTTTGTCATTTAAGTTACTGAGGTGCAATTAATAAAAATTTATAAGGTGCCTTTTGAGGCAGGATTTTTGGTTTTACGACTTATTGCACACTACACAGTTTCTGGTGTGTGCATGGAAGGGAGGCTTTAGCTGGCTGTAGGTAAATGCCCTGTGGCACGTCACAAGAATGAGACTTTTATCCGGTGTGAAGCAAGAGAAGCGTTTTTAAGGATGAACTTTTGACTAATTGTTTTACTGTACTATTCACAGCTGTGAGGTTTTATGTCGCTATAGGTTAAACTATTCCTAAGTTCTATGCTAAAAAATAATTTTGGAATTTTGTTACGCATACCCTACCAAATTGCGACACTAGGTTAAAAAGAGTGTTTTTTTTTAATTTAATCATATTGCACTATTCCCAACTGTAAGCCTTAGGTAGCTGTATAGTGTATGTGAATGCCCTGTTGCACTTTACAAATATGACTTCTATTCAGTGTGGACCATTTAGAGGTTGGAATTTTGGCTACACATCTTACTGGTTTTACATAGTTCTATAATTTAATTTAAGTTAGTCAGGTATATGTTAGTTAAGGCAGGCACAATGTTCTTTAATTTGATTCGGAATGAGACAAAAGGTGCTTTTTGAGTTGTTCCCTGTACTTGAATGCTCTGTGGCACATGTCACAAGAATGAGGCTTATCCCCAGTATGAACCAAGAGGTGCGTTTTGAGGCTGGACTTTTGGCCAAACCTCTTATTGCACACTTCACAGCTATGAGGTTTCTCTCCGGTGTGAGTCCGACGATGAACTTGAAGCGCACACTTCTGACTAAACGTCTTGCTGCACACTTCGCAACTGTAAGGCTTCTCCCCTGTGTGCAGCAACACATGTTTTTGCAGGGAATGTTTTTTGTTGAATGTCTTATTGCACACCTCACAGCTGAATGTCTTTTGCCCCGTATGTACCAAGCGATGTTTTTGGAGGTAGGACTTTTGATTAAAAGTCTTGCTGCACACTTTGCAACTATGAGGCCGCTCTCCGGTATGCACTAATGCATGTGAATTGAGGTTCGACTTGTGTCTAAATTCCTTTTGGCAGATTTCACAGCTGAAAAGCTTCTCATTTGAGTGCACCATGGCATGTGACCTCAGACATGGTCTGGTACTGAATGTCTTGTTGCACACTTCACAGACATGGGGCTTTATTCCTGTGTGGGTCATGAGATGCTGTAGAAGATTGGTACTGCGGTTGAAAGTTTTGTTGCACACTTCACATCGGTGAGACCTTTCGCCAGCATGTATTAGGTTATGTTGTTGAAGCTGTGAATCAAGTTCAAAACTCTTGTTCTTTTCCTTACTGCTGTGTGATTTTGGTTCTTTGTCTGACATGATGATTTAAAAGCAAGACGAATATATATTATGTAACTTTAAATAACTAATTGCATACATCACAGATGCATAAATTCTCTTCCACCTTTTACATTATGTTTAATAAGAAAATTAAGTTTCGAATTACAAATACAAAGTCCAAGAGATTTAAACATACTCAAGAGCAAGTCCAAGTCTGAGTTTATAGAGTTTGTGCAAGTACAATTTGCAAGTTAATTTGTTTTTAAAGTTATGTTCTTCAGAAAAAAATTATATTTGTTGTGGGTCTTTATTAAACTATGCCCAACGTGCAGAGGAAATCAGAATGTATGCCATTTCAAACAAAATCTAAACTAAGTAAAAACTTATTCCTCCAGAAATCCAATGAATAGTCTGTAAAAAAAGAAATAGAATTTTATTAAGTATTTATATCAAGAAATTCAACAAATACTACAGAGATAATCATGTTTATTTCAAGTTTAAAAAAAAGCATGCAAAGATTTCATAAGTATTATCATATGAAGACTGAATCAGTATGTTGAATTGTTTAAAATATTTAGCATGAATGAAGATGAACTTGTAGCAATAGAAGTAGTGTAGTATGCATGAAGCTGAACAAAGCATTGAGGAGTAAGCAATAAAAAATATAAAATGGTATATAAAGAATGTACCTACTGCAATTAAAAAAAATTAAAAAAATAGTAAAGAATGTACTACTTGATATATATATATATATATATATATATATATATATATATATATATATATATATATATATATATATATATATATATATATATATATATATATTATATATATATATATATATATATTATATATATATTAATATATATATATATATATATATTATATATATATATATATTAAATCGTTAAAAGCAGCATATATGATTCAACACAGCTGAACAAAGCATTGAGGAGTAAGCAATAAAAATAAAATGGTATATAAAGAATGTACCTACTGCAATTAAAAAAAATTAAAAAAATAGTAAAGAATGTACCTACTGCAATTAAAAAAAATTAAAAAAATAGTAAAGAATGTACCTACTTGATATATTATATATATATATATATATATTATATATATATATATATATATATATATATATATATATATATATATATATATATATATATATTATATATATATATATATATATATAATATATATATATATATATATATAAATCGTTAAAAGCAGCATATATGATTCAACACTTTTTTTATGCAAAAAAAACCTGTACATTACTTTTCTTAAGATAAGTAAAATTTATTTACTGAGTATGTTAGCCTAAAAAAAGTAATTTTTCTAGAGTTTGCATTTTTTACTACACATAACACACACAAAATTTTAAATATTCACACACAAAATGAAATGTACTAACTAAATAAAAGTAGCATTTAGCAACTAATGCACAGAAGTAACTTAAGGATGCTAGATAAAATAAAAATGCTTCCTTCAAAAATGTAAAACTAATTAGTGTGTTATCTACTGAATTATGCAAAAAGAATATATAATTTTATATTCTGTAGTAAAACTATAGAAAAAATTAAACTGCAAGGGAAAATGCACAATTTCACACTCAAGCAGTGACATTTTATGTATACTATAATAACAAAATAAATTGCTAGGATACAAAGTTTTTTAACAATTCAAGTAGACTTTGTTGTAACAATTCAAGTAGAAATATTTGTTTATGAGATACTCCTTTTAAGCTAACAGAAAAAATAAACTTTAACTTGAAGAATTCAAAGTCATAACAAAACTAACTTTCATCTTTGTCTGCTTGGTTTTATTTTATATGGTAGTTAAAGTCAAGATACAATTGGTTGCCACAGACTTATATCAATTATTGTTTTTTGTGTTTTTGATCTTCACAAATAGCAGCCAACTAATTTAACATACTTTTGGTTATGGCTGGATTGATTGTGCTAGGAACACACAAAAGAAACGTAGGGATGGGCTCTTTAAAGTTTGGTTTGGTTGAAATAACATTACTTTAAAATCTCCCAATGCTTTTTGGCTGTTGGCCTCATAATTTTAAATCCCTGGTTTTTTTTTAGAAATACACTAAAATCTTTACTTTCACCAATCGAAGCTCAAGTAAATTTTTATTTTCATTCAGCATTTCTGTTGCCACTCAAGACCTGAAACATACCCATTACAGTTTT
>JAFNEN010002563.1:0-16275 GCA_019343175.1 Oedothorax gibbosus
TAAATTATACTTCTTTAAACTTCATTTTATACCTGAATAAATAGTTCTTTGAGCAGCATTAGATGAGGTTCCTTGTCAAAACTCTGAAACACAAACCAATTATTATTGTTCAAAATTTAGCTATTCAAAATAAAAGTTAGTAATTAATCTTTTTTAAGGAATATAAATTTTACAGGGAGTTTTTACCAAAAAAAAAGTTACAACCTTTTAGAAACATTACAAAAAATGTAACACTTAAGTACTGTTTAGTTAAAAGTTTACAACTTAAATAACTAACATTAATGTACTCTATAAATACTTACATTATCAAATGAAAGTATAGGTCTAGATGCTTTAAGACAATTGCCTGTCAATTTCAATTCTTCCATAGTGTGGACTGGTAAGAAAAAAAACATGATTTAGCATTAAGAAGTAAACATGGTTAAAAGAAGGGGCATAATTTAAAATTCATTTGATGATTAAGACCCATACAAATAACAGTTGTCTATATACAATATATACTGGTGATTTTCTTACCATTCTCGATTAAAACTTTGCTGAAGGTCCACTTGGAACTTTGGCAACCCTATAAAAAATTGTAAAGATAAAACAGATATAAAACATAAGGTAGACTTAATATTTTGATATTATCAATAGCAAATCACTTTCGGTAACAAAAATATCAACTCATTCTGTTAGTCTTCTCATTTATTTTTCCATCAATAGCATACAATTACATAACTCTTGTAATACACAAAACTCTTGACAGATGGCGTGGGCGTCGCAACATACCGCCCGCCTTGAAATATTAAATTTCAAATAATTATAATTCACAATACACAAGTACTAATACACAAAATTTTAACTCAATCCTCAATTGGTAATTTACACAATTTTGAGATTCCTCTCTTAAAGATACCCAAATTTGTTTTCACCTCACAAACTCTAATTTTACCATCATTACCATGATAAAGGGTTACAACACGACCAACAGTCCATTTAAAACTTGGCACATTATCTTCTTTTATTAATACTAAATCACCAATTTTAATATTAGTCTTAGTAATTTGCCATTTTGTTCTATTTTGCAAATGACTCAAATATGTAAGATGCCAACGTTTCCAAATAAGTTGGACAATTTTAGTTACTCTTTGAAACAATTTTAATCTATTTGTATCTATATTAGAAATATCTGGTTCCACTATTGTATTGAGTGGCCTGCCAATTAAGAAATGAGCCGGGGTCAAAACATTCAAGTCCTCAATGTCTGAAGACAATGGTGTTAACGGTCTGGAATTTAGAATTCCCTCAATTTGATTTGTAACCGTTAAAAATTCTTCATAAGTTAGACTCGCGGTACCAACTGCGCGTTTCAAATGGTACTTGAAGGACTTCACCCCAGCCTCCCATAGGCCTCCAAAGTTAGGTGAACGAGGGGGAATGAATTTCCATTCAATTCCTTCTGAGCTTAAATACCCGGATAAAGTATCATCTTGTTTAATTACAATATCAAGCAATCTTTTAATTTCTCTATTTGCACCTACAAAGGTTTTAGCATTATCTGAATATATTTTAGAGGCTTTGCCTCTCCTTGCAAAGAACCTCTTTAGAGTGGCAATAAATGCTTCACTCGTTAAATCAGACACAATTTCAAGATGTATTGCTTTGGTGACAAAACATATAAAAATACAGACATATATTTTATTTAAGACACCTTTGCGCTGATTGCGATATTTAATTAAGAATGGGCCTGCAAAATCTACACCACTCACGCTAAAGGGATAATTTGGTGTTACTCTATCTTTAGGTAAATCTCCCATTAACTGTTCCAAAGTAACAGGTTTTGCTTTAAAACATACAACACATGAATGAACTACTCTCTTACACAAATTACGACCATTTGTAATCCAAAATTTCTGTCGTATAAGATATAACAACAATTGTGGTGCAGCATGCAAATTCCTTAAATGGAAGTATTCAATAATTAAGTATGACAATCTGTGATTTTTTGGTAAGAGTATTGGAAACTTACAATCAAATTCTAAATCACTATGGCTGAGTCTTCCACCAACTCTCAAGATTTCATCTTTATCTAAAAAAGGACATAAATTTCTTACCTGGCTATCAGAATTAACTGAGCCCTTTTCCTTCAGGAACTTGATTTCCTTGCTAAATTCTACACTTTGAACCAATTTAACAAGCTTAATTTCTGCTTGTTTTATTTCGTTGACTTTTAAGTCTCCAAAAATATTAGGACAATTTGATCTACAATTATTTAGAAACCTGTAAATGTAACTTAATACTCTAATTAAACGATTATAATTATTACTCAAATTAATTATATCATGCACAAAATTACTCACATTAGTATTAAGATAAACAAGATAATTAGAGTCACTATTGTTAAGTTTAGAGTCATTACAACATGAATGTTCGAAGTCATTCGATATCACTAGTTTATGAGTCTTACACTCGGACTGGATTGCTTCAATGGAACTCACAGGTACTGGCGGTTCACTGTAAGGCCAGACCCCAGTGGACAAGAATGGAGGTCCAGTCCACCACAAGGAACTTTGGTGTAGGCTCGAAGGGTCAAGACCTCTGGATATAAGGTCAGCCGGGTTCTGGGCTGAAGGGACCTTATGCCACTGCTCCTCAGAAGTCAACTGTTGAATGGTGGCAACCCTATTTGCCACGAAGGTCTTCAGCGTGTTAGGCTCCTTCCGGATCCACGCCAAGACGATTGTAGAATCGCTCCAAAGGTAGGTTGTAGGTGAATTCCATCGCAAGGCAGTCACGACTCGTTTCATCAGCTTTGACAGTAGGACGGCAGAACATAGCTCGAGACGAGGGATCGAGACACTCTGGACCGGGCTGACTCTGCTTTTGCTCGTCACTATCTTCACTACTGGTGGTCCATCTAGTGAATATGATAGACAGTAAATCACTGCCCCATAGCACTTCTCCGAAGCATCTGCGAACCCGTGAAGTTCTAATCTTGTTACACTATTGGTCACAATACACCGATCAATAGAAATGCTGTTGACACTGTTAAAATCTTCAAGGAACTGGTGCCATTCTCTGGCGCTCTCGGAAGGTAACTCGTCGTTCCAGTCGATATGCAGACTCCACAAGCTCTGCATGAAGATTTTGGCTTTGGCGACTACTGGACCTAGTAGCCCCAATGGATCGAAAAGCCTAGCAATGGTTGAAAGGACGCATCTTTTGGTGTAGGAGTCCTTCAATTCTACTTGCACTCGGAACACGAAGCTGTCCTCTTGCGACTTCCAGGACACTCCAAGGGCCTTTGTCTCGATGAGATTTTCGAAGTCGTATCCTCCATCATCGTTTGAAGACAGTTCTCGATGGCTACCACTCCACTTATGCAGCTGCATACCTCCTTTTTTAAGCATACCGGAAAGCTGACTCTTGAGCTCCCTAGCTTCTTCTAAAGACGGTGCGCTGGCCAGGACATCATCCATGTAAAAGTTGGATCTCAGGACCGGCGCGGCCAAAGGAAAACTCTGTTCTTCATCTCGTGACAGCTGCAGTAGTGTTCTTGTTGCTAAGAATGGTGCACTCACTGTTCCATAGGTCACAGTTTTAAGCTCAAAGGTTTTCACAGGACCAGCAGGACTGTCCTTCCACAAAATTCTGAGTAAGGGTTGTTGACTCTCATGCATTAGTATCTGACGGTACATCATCTTGACATCAGCAGTAAAGGCATATGGATGCTCTCTGAATTTCAGCATGATAGCAAACAAGTCCTCTTGAGCTAGTCCTCCATTATACTGCAACGCATTTAAAGAAATTCCGTTATTTGTCTGGTTACTGGCGTTGAAAACTACACGCATCTTACTGGTTGATTTTTCTGGTTTGTAAATACCATGATGTGGCATATAATAAGTAGTGTTCTCATTGTCCTCAAAGGTGACTTCTTTCATGTGCCCTAACTGTTCGTATTCGATTAAGAAGTCTTTGTAAAGTTTTAGATAATTAGAATCTTTCGCTAATCTTATCCACAATGCATCCAATCGTTTGAGAGCAATGTCCCTCGAATCCCCTAAACATTTTGGGTCAGCCTTAAGTGGCATTTTTACCATATACCTGCCCTCAATATCTCTTGAATGCGTCTTCTCGAAGTGTTCCTCACATAAGATAGCCTCCTTACTTTTAGTTCGCTCTACCTCAACATTTTCTATTTCCCAAAATTTCCTTAAAGTATCATTTAAATCTCCTTCTTTAATTAATCCACAATGTAACTTAGGTTCGCTATTTGCACAGCTACTACTTCCCGAAGCTACAAAACCAAATACTGTATTTTGGAAAATAAGAGTAGAATTTTTACTATAAATTTGCCCACTACGCATTAATTCATAAAAGATTTCTGCACCCAATAAACAATCAATGGGTCCTGGCACATAAAATGTATCATCAGCCAAATTAATATTAATAGGGATTAATCCTTCCACATTTAAATATTGAACTGGGGTTAAATTGGTTATTTTATCCACTACAAGCATATTTAATCCTTTTTTATAACTTCCATCCGCATTTGAAATTTCTACATTAACACTATTTTTAACACATACGGAGGCGTCATTTAATCCCGTTACTAAAACGTTTATTTTCTCCTTCTTAATTTGCAATTTATCTGCATATTTTTTACTTAATAAATGAGTCATTGAACCGACATCGAGCAAACATCTAATCTCATGGTAAGCATTAAATGCATCTCTAATATAACATTTTACTGTACTCAAAATAACCGTTTTATTTTTTTCGGTTTTATTTATGGCAAAAACGGCTGCATTAGCATTTTCGAATAATCCAACTCCTGGACTTTGCCCTTGGTTAGGCGCCAGCGTATTTTGTGTGGCGGTTGGATTGAATACCACAGCATTCGGATCTAGTGACCTCGAATTATTTTCTACACACATAGAATCGTTTTCGACTTTTTCATTTGTTTTTTCATTCGAAAGGCAAATCAAAACGTTATGCCTTTTTGAACACATTCTACAAGGTTTATTTTTACATTTAGAAACTCCGCAATTTCCTTTCAAACACAAAAAACAAAGATGTAGTTTTTTGACTACCTGAATTCTATCATCCACTGATAGTTGCTTAAATTTAGGGCAAAAATACATAGGATGCCTTTTATTTTGTTCGCATACAGGACATGATGAATCATTTTTTACATCGGATAAAAATACACTAGCCACATTTTTATGACCGTTATTTTCAATTTTGTTTTTTGCGAATTTGTTTTGTCGAAAGTCATTTTTGTTAGGTTTACTCTTCGAATTTTGATAAATGTCACAATATTTAGCCATCTCTGCAGGCCTATACCACGCTTCACCTTGCAAGACACCAATATGGCTTTTTAACTCTCCATCTAAAGCACTGTATAACTTATCGGAAATCGTTAAATCAAATAACGTTTTAAAATCCTCTACTTTACGTAATTGACAATAATAGTCATATGTTGCGCAAAGTCTGGTAGCAAATTGCGTATAGCTTTCATTAGGAAATTTCTGTGCTTTACGGAAGCCATTTACCACTTCTTGTGGTGAACATTGAAATTCCTTTAAGACAGTTTCTTTCAGTTTAGGATAATTTTTTAAATCGTCGACACTTAAGTATACCAAAAAATTCGCAGCCTTCTCACCCAAAATATTTAATAATATTTCGGCTTTTAGATTATCGGGCACGTCTTTAGTTAAAAAAGCTCTTTCGAGGCTTTGGAAAAAAAGGTTAAAGCTCTCCGGCCTAGTTGGCAAAGGAATGGATAAAGTTTTAACGCTTCTTATTAAATTTTCCAAATCAAAAGATTCAACTTTGTTAGTGGTTTTTTGTTTATCTACTTCAAGTTGGGTCTCCTCTTGCACACGTTGGGTTTCCAATTCCTCAAGTACCGTTTCTGCAACTATATCGAACTGTTCGCGTTTATTTTTGAAAATATCGCTACTTTCGATAGCCTCTCTAAGCGAATAAATAGTCGGTTTGCCTGACACTGATATATCAAGTTCCTCGGCAATCATTATTAACTCATTCTTTTTTATATCTCGGCAAAGCCATTTTAAACGCAAGTAAAAATACTCAAAAGTCAAAAACAGTTAACACAATGGAACCCTTAAAACAATTTAAAATTAATAAAATTGTAATAAAACACACAGTAACCAAATTTAATTACCCAACCGAAACCAAACAAAACTATAAAACTCAAAAAATTACTTAATACATTTAAATTATATTTTTTAAATCTAAACTTTCGGGTTTTTAGGCATATTTAAACCCAATTCCTCATTTTTAAAAACATTTCCAGAGACATTGAGGTGGTATTCCAGTTTTCCACAAAAACTAAACTTTTTTTTTTTCAAAACAAAACTAACTCGATTTTTCAAAGTAAATCAAGGGACATCCTCTTACCTCTATTTTTTTCCTCATAAAAATAGTTATCCTCATTACTTAAAGTTTGAAAATTTTCAAATTCATCTCAAACGTATCTCCTTAGGTTTCTTTTTTAAGAACCTGCGCGCAGGCCATCCGGCTCGACGGACCAAAGTTAGTCTTCTCATTTATTTTTCCATCAATAGCATACAATTACATAACTCTTGTAATACACAAAACTCTTGACAGATGGCGTGGGCGTCGCAACACATTCTAAAAAAAGTAGGCACTTCTTTAATGCTCTCTTAACACATTAATACTATAGTTTTAACTTTTTTTTTTTAATTTGAAAGAATTAAAAAATATATAAGAAGAGTATTGGCATGTTGAAGATGTCCGTTCTGGGAAGAAAATAATCTTTTAGAACTTCTTGATTGGATTTTATTTGCACATAAGAATTAGTTGAAACACAATCATTAAACTCAAAGGAATCAATCTCTGACCAATCAATCTTAGTCAAGTGGGACGATACATGTAAAATATCGAAATTTTTCTTTCATAAATAGTTAAAATAATATCTCAGAAATATACCTGTAAATTTATAGAGTAAAATTATCATTATTTATCAGTTAAACACTCAGTTACAAACTTGTAACTGAGCACTCGACTCTCGCTAGCTGTTTTTCAAATTTCTGATCTATTGTACAGTGATCTTATGAAGACCTTAAATCCTGTAGGGCTTTGAACGTACTTATAGACTTCTATAAGGCTCCACTATCGCTGACTAGTTGGTAATCCCATGTAATCATACAGCTGCTGTGTGTCAAAACTTTAAACACGTTTTTCTCAAAACAACTTTTTTCAAATATGCGGGCAAGGTAACTCAAAAAGTTCTTAACTGATTCTTACGGAATTCAGAATACTTTTTTTTCTATAGTATTAGCTTGTGGTCAAATGCCACCTCAAAATGCCAAATTTTTAAAAAAATACAGTTTTTTACCCAAAAACCATTGAAAAAAAAGGGGTAAAAATCTTACTTTTTTTTTTATAAAAAAGGCATTTTATTTACAATTTTTCAACTATTTTAGTTTTTTATTGGTTTAACTAAGATATACAATTCATTTCTAATCACCGCACACACGGCAATACACCACTTTTAGAGCGACAAAAATATGTTTTGATTAAATTAGAAAACTGCATGGCATGATGTGAACAGAAAATGAATATATTTATAAAATAACTTAAAATTTTACTTTTTCTTGACTTATGGCAGGGCCGTGACGTGGTTGGGGAAGACTACACCAATTCGACATTACTTCACTATACAGAGATTTTTTTTAATAGATATTCAATTTTATGGATAGTATATATCAGGAGATATATGGATAATACAATATTTCTGTCTATTTACATACAAAAAAGTTGGAGTTGGTCATCCGTGACGTTTTCCTCCATGACGTGGGTTTAGTGGGTTGTAATCGGGAGGCTTGTTCTTCTACTACATCATATTCTTTTTTCATTGAGTCGGGGTTCTCTCTCATAAATTTTAAGCTTATGATTCGGCAGTAATTTGTGGAAGATGGGCGTAGGTTTTTCCAGAATTTTTTTTTGTCGTTTGTCTGTCTGAATAGACATTTCAAGAGGAACAATCGTACATAATATTATATTCGCATCTCTATACTGGGGATTGTTCATAAAACTTTGTTTATAAATGCTATGTCCCCCACCGCCATCGAGTCCCCACTTATAAATCATTTGGATTTCTGTGACTTCACCTAAGGCCCAGTAGCAGAACTTTTGGAATGTGGCTGCAGCATGACGTTTTAAGGAAAAAGACCCCCCCTCCCCCCCCTCGCGACATTATCAGAAGATTTACCGTACACCGGCAGTTAAATTAATGCTTTAATTTTTAAGTTAAATTAATATAGTACAATCATGACATATAACATATTCGGTACGGGAAGCCATTGCACCTACTGGTGCACTGCACAGCAGGGATCAGCCTGGGTAAAAAAAATGCTAAAATGTAGAAGAAAGCTGTAGCAAAATGCTCAAGAAAAATTAGTTACTTAAAAAACAGCGTGTCTCACACCAATTAAATTACTTGAATTTATACATAAATCAATCTTTGTGTAGCAGTTAATTTTGTTTAGCAGTTTAGATTAACAACACAATGATAATTATTTTATGAATCACGACGCGGCAAATTTAAATAATTATTTAATAGTATTCTACTACATTTATTTGTAATTTTTTTTAATAAAAATTTAAAAAATAAGTATATTTACTTTTATTTATGGTGTTGGATTATCTTCAGATTTGTCTATGAACATGTTTTTTGCTGTTCATTTGGTATTAAAAATCAAGTTCTGGTTGTTTGAAATCCCCAACTTTTGGTCTTTCATTACATATCCTTATTATCATGGTTTATACATTTGTAAAAAAAAAATATTCCTGCACTTTTCCAGAAAAATTCAAGAACTAAAATTTACTAGCAACATAAATCTGAATATATTAAGAGTGTATAAGTCCATTTAAAAAAAATACTAAAAATATTTTTAAAATCAGAAACCTCAGTACTAGCGGAATAGCAAAATTTTCAAATGCAAACAAAAAGTATTTCAACATTCAAGCTGGTCTTGTGATCACGGATTCCGTGAATTGGAAACTTGATCAGAGAACTTGATTCTGGTTGTCAGACTTGGCCTGAACTTGAGCTACAAAAGAAAACAAGATTCTCTTCCGATCACGCAGAGCCAGAGAACTGTCAATCATTCTGATGCAACGTGACGTTTACTGAAAGATTTCTTTAAAATTACTAGGCAGCAAAATAAGTAAATCAGGAAGCATTATTGGACTCCCTTTTAATGAGAGATTGCCCCTGCACTGGCTGGCCGAGATTTGAGGGACATCTTAGTATAATCTAATCTGAATTCATCTTTCCATTTTGATTAAATTTAGTTATTTTCATTATTAGAATCATCTATTTGAACTAGTTGTTTATTAAAAATTTAATTTTTATTTTTCACCAAATTACGGAAATCGATTTTCGCGACGGCCAATATTATTTTATTTCGCATTTTCGTACAACACATCGCATTTGCGAAAAATGCCACTCAGATTGATCCCAGCTACAAATTAGTAGGTAGCTAATCCTTAACCTTTTTAAAATTATCTTAAAACCCCCTCTCCACTTGAGTTGGGGCCGGTTCGTGGGGAGAAACTACACGTGACGCGGGGGGGGGGGGGAAGAGTTTCGGCAATTTGGCCGCAGACCCCAAACTCGGGCTGCAGCATTGCTGCCGTGCTGGCGCGTTTCTGTTTACCGGGACCCTAAGGCATGTTGAAGCAAGACTTCCGATTGGACTTGGCTTAGACGTTTTAACAGTTAGATCTAGAAGGTCTTGCAAATGGTATCTGGGCAGCAGTCTCAGTGATCATAATATTTGGGGGATAACATAGTTTTTTTTGCATTGGGCTATAACATTGTAAGGTGGATAAATGTTAGCTCCTCCTACTTTTGCTCCTTCTTGGAGGTTCAAGTAATCATCTTTACCCAAGCTTAAATCAACAATAAGTTAGAGCCTCGTCAGGGGTGTGTGCTGCAATACTTTCTGCTGGAAGTCGACGGAGATTGATGAAGTTCTTTCATTTTCTTTAAACTTCGGGTTGACGTTGTTTACGGGGAAATTTAACAATTTTTTGGGGGCAGCTCTTTTCCCCCTCTTTATTAAACTAGATTCGGTTTGCAAAACTGAGTTTGTCAGAATCTATTTCTGATACAATCTGCTTAATTTCCCCTCTGTTTCGTTTGTCTGAACTTTGTGAAAATAGCTTCTTTTGTCTTCTTTTTCCTAGTTCTATTTCCAAGTTATTTCTAGAATTAGTTGATAAATATGCGGTTGGGAGGCAAGTTGCGAAAATAAAAATTTCCTTCAAGACAATACGCATTTTTCTTCATAAATCTTTCAGTATTTTGTTTCGAAAGCTTCCATTTTGTTAGCAATTTGGACACAAATACTTTTATTGCATTTTTTCAACTGTTTTTCATATTTTTGGGAGGGTTCGCACACACTTAGTTTGTTAATATAATTTGAATAGTGGTTTGTTACACTCTAGAGATGATAGTTTAAAGAACTTTTCCTTTTTAAGCTAAAAAAATAGTTCTTTTATTATTATTGTTATTCCGATGATGCTAATTCATTACGACTACCTGGTAATTAAAAGGCTTAAATAAAAATGGATTCATTTGGATTCGAGAAAATTTTTATACTGATCACCTGAAACATGAGCTATGGGAACAAATAAAATTTCCGAATGGTACTCGGTGGAACTTTTTTAAAAGCCACTCAAAATAACTTAATTTTATTTTTTTAATTAGCTAATTTATGCTTTTATATTTATAATTTTTTTATTTAAAATATAACTATAATTAATTGATATAGCAAATTAATTTGATGTACATACCACTTGCTCCGTTATCCATGTTTTAAAATACATAAAATAAGGACCAATTTAATTTAGCAGACAGTATTGTCCGGTGGACGCTTAGCGAGCAACTGAATGGGCTTGGACACAATGGGGATGAAACATCTGCTTTCACAGCCGTTTAAGCAGGTGCTATCTTCTAAATAAAGATATTGTGGTGAATCGACTGACTATTCCTTCGACTGACTATTCCTTGGTCAAAATTAATTGTTTATTTATCATTCAAGACGATGTTGAAAAAATCATTTTTGTCGCCCTAAAAGTGTCATTTTGCCGTTGTGCACCGTAGAGAAGCTAAAATACTGCCAATTGATGCCTTTTGCCACAAAGGTATCAGGAGATTAGGTACTACGACGGCCATTTTGAAAAATCAAAAACCAACCATCTGATTTTAGTATATAATAAATAAACATACTAAATTTCAAAAAAGATTCATTTATTCTTTCCCTTTATATAAGCCTCTGAAAATAGGTGCAATATTCAGGCGGTTACATGTATAGTTCCTCTGAATATAAATATGATTGTGGCAGACAAAAATCAGAAACTGAGGGCTGTTGATTATTTAGTAGAAAATTTGAGGTTTTTTTTTGCATGGCGAAAAAAAACATGGTTATATCCGTTTGGCCAAAAAATGGTATTGTGATAACTGATAATATAAACTAAGATACTGAATATCACGGTATGAAATTTAGTTCTTTGAAGGTTTCTTATATGATTTTAAAATCAAAGCTTCTTAAGAACAATGAAAACACTGATATAATCTTAATTTTTTCAGTTCAATCTTGACATTACACACAAGATGGGTTTCAAAGGTTATGAATTCAAGTGAAAACATTACAGGGTGTCCTAAAAGTTCCCGTCCCTCCAACTTAAAAAAAATCATTATCCGTGTTTAATTTTTCAAATATTGAATTTTATCGTCCGCTTATTATTTCCATCAAATCTTTTGTTTTATTTCGTTTGGTTTTTTTTCGCGCTCAAGTTGTGCTATAATAAAATTCCATGTCCATTTTGTTCTTCATTGCAACCATGACTTCACGCATTCAGAGAATTGCGCTGCCTTGAGGCTATTTTGGATGTAAATAATATGAAAGATTAAAGAATTTTGGCGACATAAATATCCAGATGATGATATACCGAGTAAAGATACTCTTATATAAACCGTTCAAAGATTTCGTGGAACAAGGTTTCGTGGGAAGACAAACACAGAAGTGGAAGACCGGAAATTGTTACAACAGTTTTTTGTGCAAGAAACTCAACGGAAGGATTTGCAATTTCCAATGGTGTGCCCGTAATCACGTAAAAAGATTATTGGGCTCTGTTTTTCGAGTCAACTGTTGATGGAACTGTATACAGAGAAATTATCCTACAAATTAGTTTGCATTATTAGAAGTGAATGAACGAGATTCTTGGTTCCAACAAGACGGTAGCAACATGCCATACAAGTAATGAAACCATGGACATGCTACAAGATTTTTTTGGCGATCGACTCATCTCAAGAAATCTTTGGCCACCTCGTTCCCCTGATTTGAGTATCCCAGACTTTTTTTCCTGTGAGGATATTTAAAGAACAAAGTTTTATGAAGATAATCCACAAACAATAGATTATCTAAAAAATGCCATTACGCAAAGATACAAGAAGTCACTCCCAGCATCTTGAAACACTTTTCTAAAAAATATGCGCAAAAGCCTTCAGCTTTGCTTCCATGAAAGGGGCGGGCATTTTGAGCATTTAATTAAATGAAAGTTCCAACTTTTTTTCTACGTTTTGTTAAAAGTGCTTTTCACCATTAGCATAAAAACAAATGTTTTTAAGTTTGTTGTTTTGTGTGTAAAAAAATCATGAATCGTCCCAGTACGGGAACTTTTAGGACACCCTGTATTAAGGAAACAAATTTAAAGAAAACTTAATGTTTCAGGCCAAGCACACACAAAATTCTATAAAATTATACATAATTATCAGTTGAAATATTACTTAAAAGAAAAATTACCACCATATATAAATCCTTGTGTTTTTTGTTTTTCAAAGTAAAATACAGTGGTTGCAGTTTTTTTCACATATCTGGGGGAAAAAATATCTTGAAATCATACAGGCTTTTACACAAAAAAAGATATAAAGTTTATTTTCAATTATTTTGGGTTTACTGCTGTAGCCACATATAAATAAGTGCAACTGGCAACAGCTGGCAAACAAATAAAAATTAAATTAACCCAAAATTCAAGGTGAAAAAGAGCAGAACTTTATCTTTCATAAGTTATTAGTTTAGTCTTTTGCTTTGAAATTGACCTTTATTGCAGTCAAATATTATTTATAATGCCACAAAAAGTATTAGTAATTAAAATTTAAAATTTGCTCCCATCCAAAACCAAGTATCTTTTCAGTATTTCCATAATTAAAAAACATCACCAGTTTCTGAAACATTAAGTATTATGAAAGTAAGTAAAACCAGCACTTATAACAACTTTCAATTTTACAGGGTTGCCACAGAAGTTGGAAAACCAAATTTCCCTGACTTTTCCCAGGTTTTTCCAGAGAAAATTTAGGAAAATTCCAGGTTTTTTATCAACGTGAATTAAAAATACAATATTAAACTTTTATACCTAAAGGAAACCTGATATAACATGTGCTAAATTAACAAGAATATCATTCGTTCTTAAATGACAAGGGTTACCTTGAAAACTATTTTTTTTAATTCCCAAGAAATTTAAAATTTGATGTTTGAAAAGATATCTAAGTCAAGGTTGCTGCTTCCCTGTTGCTCTAATAAATTTATATAAAAATACAAAATTATTTATCAAGAACTTTTTATAGTTTATCATAAAATATAATAGGTAAGAACACTAAGATAATAATTATTAAATAAAAAAGTAACAACAACTAACAAACTACAGTAAAATGAAACACATTAAACAGGGTGCCCAAAACAAATTGCTGGTTAAAAATTCAAGACATTTCAAAGCTTATACCAAATTTTTAGTACACTCGCCATAAATCAATTATACCACTACATTTTCAAATTTTTACTTGAAAATACATTGGTAAATTACCAAAAAATAATTTAATTAAAAAAACCTATCTTCCATAGTAAAAAATAGACCTGGCCATTAAAATTAATGGCAATTTAAAAAAAAGAAAAAAAAAACTCAAAGCGGGGGGGTTGTCCGTAGGGTAAAAAGATTAGTTAATATTTTAAATCACAATCTTCAATTTTAATGAAAACAACACCAAATAAACATAGGATTCTCTTTTAAGGCCTCAGAACTAGGAATGCTCTAAAAAAGTAGACAAAAGATACTTTCGAATTAAAAAAATAGAGACTAAAAGTAGACTATAGTAATCAGCGTTTTTGCAAAAAATAAAACTTTCATCAGAAATTGCAATTAACGACTCCTTGGAAAATCCATAAAATTATGAATTTAAAACGTAAAACTAAAAATAATGTAGCGAATTTTCGGAAATTGGCTAATACAGTTTCAGAACCAAAACACCATAATGTTCTATAATCCGGACACTTTTGAAATTTTGGCGATATTCAGATTTTTTTTTGACTTAAACTTGTCTAAAATCAAAAAACCACAACATAAGCCGAAAGTAGAAAAAAAATGGCAAAAAAAGTTTAAAAAGCGAAAAAAATCAAGCTCTTCTTGTTTACCAACAAGGTCACATAACTACTTGGCCTAAATCGGAGTTACGAAAGTAACACGACGCTCTTCCGATCACCATAGGCAAAAAACTGTCAATCATAATGAAGCAATGCGACTCATCGGTGAATTTCATGAAAATTACTAGGAAGCAAAATAAGCAAATCGGGAAGCATTATTGGATTGTACTGGCCTATAAACTCATATTTGAAGACATCTTAGCGTAATCATATCGAAATACATCTTCAAATTTTAATTGAATTTTTATATTTATTATTAAAATTTATATTTAAACTTGTTTTGTACTGCAATTCAAAACTTTGAAGTCAAAAAATCACTTATCCTTACAAATAGACAAATTACACAAAAAACTCGAAGATCGCTTAATCGTGAAACCTTGAAACATCGACAAATCAAAAAAATCCTCAAATATCAGTTAAAAAACGACAAAATCACAAATAAGCAATATTTAAATCGTGCTCTTCAAAAATCGAAAATTGAACTCTTAAAAATAAACAAACAAAAAAAATTTGCATATCACATAATCTAAAATTGCGCCCAAATAATAAAATCTAGGCTAACTGCAAATAAGGAAAATCAAGAATCTTTGAAAATCAGCAAACAAACGGAGGAACCATACAAAACCTATATAGCAAATAACTTTTAAAAAATTCAAAATTATAAATCTTAAGAGAAAAAAGACAAATCTTGTAACTTTGAAGGAATTGGACATTTGCGGAAAAATAGAAAACTCTTGAAACCAGCAAATCTGAAATTTACAATGGGGGAATTTTTTTTAAATTGGCTGATCGCTAACCCGAAATAAAACGATACAAAAAGCTTATCTTCATAAATCTATATAATTTCAAAACTGCAGAAAGTGGCGAAATTTTCCCCACACACACCAGGAATTTCAACAAATTCAAGCATAATTTCCCGATTTTCCCAGGGCTAAAAAAAAACCAAGTACAATTCCTGACTTTCCAGATTTTACCCCCCGATGGCCTGGACACGGATGTCATTACGAGCCACCGTTGAAAATTACCAAACAAAAAAGCTGCAATCCCGCAGCTTTGAGTCATAACATCACCGCTAGAAAATTGAAAGATATGTAATTACATGAGCGAAAAAAGTTCTTCTGTGCTGGTGAAAAAAAGAGACTTTAGAGACTTTGGCCTGAAAAAAGATACTTTTAGAGACACTTAGAAAAAATAGATACTAATACTTAGAAAAGAGACTAGTTCCGAGGCCTCTTTTTACAAGAGATATATACTTTTTGGAATGTTTTAAGAAAGTTTTTGTTTTAAAAATATTTCATTGATTATCATTTTTAATAATACTAACTTCAATTTAACTTCTTTTACATCTGTTAGTTTAACGAGTTATTTCCATAAGTTTTAAATTGAAAAGACATGAACATTTCGATTAGGAAAAACATTCAAAATCGTTCGAATCCACGAACCTTTCAAAATCGGCAAATCGAAATTTTTTGAAAATAAATGAATCACAAAATCTCAAAAGATTAGTAAATCCCTAATTTCAGGGAAGTCTAGAAAAAGCAAATTCTCAGAAACAGTTGAATTACTATCCTTTTGAAATCGGTAATTTTTGAAACCATAAAAGTCCTCAAATCATGAAATTCGAAAATTCGGCGATTCGCAAACCATTTAAGAAGCACGGAAAAATCTCTAAAACCCTGAAGGTCTATCATCACAAATTGCAATTAACGAAATCTTGAAAATCCATAAAAATTCCAAAATTATAAAATTAAAATAT
>JAFNEN010002564.1:0-15233 GCA_019343175.1 Oedothorax gibbosus
TTTTTTCTTAGTTAATAGGAATGCAGCAATGCAGCTATTTATTTCTTAGTTGTAGTGAAATGTAACTCCGAAACCAGTAGTCAGTATGTGATGTATCCACTATGGGCGGATTTAAAAACAGAATGTAATTTTTTTTCTTGAGGGGGGCTACAGCCCCTTCCCCCCGTGGGTGCGCGCCTGAAGGCAGGCACCTTAGCTACTATCCCACGGAAGAGCCATAATAACGTTTTTCTTATCGCTTCCTCTTCGTGTTGGCAAGAGATAGGATATAATAGTAGAGAGAAAATGATAGTTCTGCGCCATGGCGGAGGGATGAGGGATAGATCAGGATCAGATCAACCACTGATAATGCCCATGACTTGCCCGGCCTATGACGTAATTGGAAATGTTTATAACGTACGCTCGTGGCGTCATCTACCGGTGAGGAAAAAAATGATTTTAATGTAAAATAAGGCGAAAAATAAATAAATTTTGGCGCGAAAAATATTAAAAAAAGTGAGTTTTTGACGATTCGAATCCCCGATCTCCAAAAGCGAACGTGGCTCATCGACTTGTAGCTCGTTAGTGAACTGAGCGACGCCCGCTCGACAGTATGTGAAGAATTACCGTTTATTTGCAGTTTCTATAAGTGCTCATGGTGCCATCTAGTATAAAATATTTCATTTAATCCTGTCTAAATGGTGATACAAACTCGAAATACTTTTGTGGAATATTCACTTAATAATTAAGATAATCAGTAATATCTGATTGACATTGTACATGTCTAAATGGAGACACTTAGTCTGAATACTTTAGATATATATCATAGAATTTAGTGAATGTGTATTTACTCAGAAATTAAGATAATCTCTAGAATCACGGTCACGTAGGTGCCAAGGGTTTCGTATGCAAAGCCTATGAAATAATGGATATCATCCAATGAGCATAGATGTGGATGGTGTTGTTTTTCCTACCAACCAATAAAAAATGCAGATAGAGGGCGCTGTAACCTTTGATTTACACCAGTTTCAAAGTTTGAAAACTCATTCTCTCTCTATGTTAACTACTCTGTGTAGAAATTTATATATTTTCACTGTAGACCCTACTAAAAATGACCCATACAGATCAGTACAAAAACCTACCGACATCAATACAACTCTATTGATTTCTATGGATGCACCTACCGATATCGGTACAGGCTACTGATCTCTATTGATATCGGTACGCTACTGATTTTATTCTCTACTGATATCAATACAGATCCATAGACATCAATACAAGAGATATCAGTAGAATACCGATCTCTATGGATATCCATAGACTTTTACCGACATCAATAGGAATGTGGTCAGTAGGATTCCGGTTCTATGGATATCCAAAGAACTCTATAGATATCAATAGGCTTGTGATCAATAGGATTTCGATATCAATGGATACCTATAGACCTTTACAAATATCAATAGGAGTCTGATCAATAGGATCTTAATTGAGTATCTGGATACTGTTGGTTTCAGTTTTTATCGCATTCTTTAAACGGTATTTTTTTAATCCCACATTTGTTTAATTTTAAACCTACAAACACATTTAAACTACTCCCATATTCCACTTTTAAGCCCCCTCCTTTATTGAAAATAAAGTGACAAATAATTGTAAAATATCTCTTCTACTAAGTATTTCTTTATTAAATTTTTTTATTATTATTATAAGTGTGGCTTAAAGTGGTCTAAAGTAAATACTCTGCCATTTTTAATAGTCATCATTTTCGAATAAAAAAATACTTTTTTTAAAGCAATGCAAGTAGAAAAAAATACAAATAAATTTTTAAAAAAATATATATGGGTAGAGTGACAGATTATTTAACCTCCCCCTCCCCTAGGATCAATCTTATGCCCAAAGTTCATTGTAAAAAATAATAATAAATTATATTATTGCCTAATTATACATTAATTTGTTACCACAATTTCATTTATTGGTTAAATTACATTACTATCAAAATTCTACCAACAAATTACTTGGATAAATTATTGAAATTTTTAAATTATTTGAAAGAATTCTTTTAAAACAAATAACATAATTATAATTTTAAAATTTATGCTTCCAAAATTTTAAACGAATCGTTACGAGGGGATTGGATTATAACGTTTGCAAGCCTATTATGGAACTATGCCGATAGCTGAATCCAGAGATTTTGCATTCAATGAATGAAACTTATTTAGTATTAAACTTGCATCATTTCTAAATCTTTTTTAAAAATATAATTAAAATTTTATAAGTCAGCGTTCCAAAAATAGTAAAAAATGATTAAATGAAAAATCTTCACGTGGGGATCATATCGTTCTTAAGCCTACTAATGGAAATATGCCTAATAAGTAATTAGAGCCCAATTTTAGCAATTTTTATAATTTATTTAGTACTCTTATGGATATTTTATTCCTAAACTATCAAATATGTAAAAATGTTATGTATGTTTTTTAGCTTTTATATAACATTTAATTTTTTATAGTAGTTCACGTGTGGTTTTTCCGTTTATCGTGTTAGACAGAGAAATAAAAGACTATATTACAACTAACTGATGCATACCATTAAAGAATATAAACTTCAAAAAATAACAATCAAATTTTGAACAATTATTTCTTGTGAGTTACTTTTTTTTAAAGTTAATTTGTAAGTAAAAACTTAGAAAGTGGAAGGCCAGTTTAAACTTTATGATTGTTATTAGAAAGTGTCTCACTTAGAATGAATATACCCATTATTTAAAAAAAATACATCCCAAATATTCAAATAGAGACAATATTCAACTAGTAACTGCTTTAATTTTGTATATTCTAAACAAAAAGCTCAAGAATGTCGAACGTTAATAAATAGAAACGAGTTAACCTCAACTTATTTCATATATGCATTTAAATGAATTTCTCTCGTTTTAAAGTACTATTGTTAATTTATAACAATATACCATCATTTGCGCCATAATCTACAAGTGTTTTAATTTAGTTTAATGATTTCAATAAAACATAATATTCACTATCTTGGCGATTTGCTAAATCGTCGGCTTCGAAAACAATTCGCATTCCTTGCCAGACATTATGAGTTTCTTTGGTTACGAACTTTACATAAAAGTAATGGTTGCAGTGTTGAAAATTAGATTATAATGCAAGTTAGCCATTGACAATGTAATATAAATTCATAAACAAACAAATATTGTTTTGGAGAGCGAATAACCCTCTAAGTTGCCAAAGACTACTACTGAGCTTCAATGTGAAAAATACTGTAAATGCTTTGTTTTAACATAAAATGTTTTTTTTTAAATTAAAGTCATGTAGATTGGCTTAAATACAAAGAAAAAAGTGAAAACAGCCGAAGATTAAAATTATTAAAATTCCAGTTGTAAATTCTTAGTACAAAACAAATTCAATTAACTGTTAACCGTAACCTTTTGCATAATATTTGTTTACTTTTTAATATTTTGTTATTCAATTTTAACTTTAAAAATTATTTTAAAGCTACAATTAAGTAATTTAATTAATTAAAGCTTAAAAAGAAGAATTAAAAAAAAGATGAAAGGTAAGTTATATTGTTTTACAACATTTTTATCGGAAATACGAACAGATTTCAGGTTAGGCTGAAATCTACCGCATGTGTATTGTGTTCGTTGCATGCTATTGTTATGTTGCATATTATATTGCAATGAATAAATGTTTTTGAGAGAAAATACACTTTTTTTAAAATACAGAGTGCAATGCGAGGATAATAACATTATATTTAAAGAAAACATGCTATAGTGAAATAGTTTACGCTTCGCCAAAAACAATGTTTAGTAGTTTTGTTTGAATTGTTTATGAATGAGATGTCGTGTTTACAAATCTCTTGTAAAATAGAAATTTTCAAGTGTAAAATCATTTTAATTATAACAAATCGTTTTAAATAATGTAATTTTTTAATATAATTAATAATAATGTGGTGGGCGTATAAAAGCATCTCAGAATTTTTTGTCAAGTTATTAGAAGTATTTTATTATGTTATATAATACTTATACTTTTTTTTATCTTTTCTTTCTAGCTTAAGTTCATCATTATAAAATATATGCATACCTTATGAATTTAACATAATATGGGAGACGGTTTTTGATTAAACTCGCCTCAATTAAACTAATTTTTAAAGTTATGCATTAAGCACACCACTGTAGGCTTCAAAATGGATGGAATGGATGCAGGATGGAATAAAGCTGCCATTCATCACCAAAATCTACCGATTGAGAGAGAGAATGGCCTGTGTGTAACCATAGAGTGATTCATTGAGACTATTAGGCTGTTTGCGAAAATAGCCAACAGATATCCGCAGAGGTCAGTAAGTTGTACGGGGATTTGGCCAAGTGACATCAGTAGAGGTCAGTAGGCTGTACGGGGATTTGGCCAACGGACATCCGTAGAGGTCAGTAAGTTGTACTTGGATTTGGCCAACGGACATCCGTAGAGGATGTACGGGGATTTGGCCAACTGACATCCGTTGAGGTTAGTAGGCTGTACGGGGAATTGGCCTACGGACATCCGTAGAGGTCAGTATGCTGTACGGGATTTGGCCAACGGACATCCGTAGAGGTTGTACGGGATTTGGCCAACGGATATCCATAGAGATCAGTAAGCTGTACGGGGATTTGGCCTATGGATATTAATAGAACTGATCTCCTCTGATATTTTTAAACACATGTTCTAAACATAACATTTTACTATGTTAGAGTAATATTTTTATTAAAATTATATATCCATCAGTTTCATTTAATGTCAACTATTTTAAAATGTATGTTACAATTTAAAATTTAAATGATATTATCTAATAACTTTAGTAATATAAAAACAGCGAATTATTTAGAAATGTTATTTTCAACTAACTCTTATAATTTGAGAGAATTGAAATCTATATAAAATAATAATGTGTTTATTATGTTTATATACATACCTTTAAAAACATTTTAGTATATATTCCTGGTAAAATATGTCTAATGTAATTTTCATATATAACATTACATGTCTTTTTAGACAGATAAAATAATCACATGTCCCTACGACATTACACACACGGTTAAAACTTCAAGAATGAAATACCATATAACGAGAGTACACTCTGTAAGTTCACAAATTTTTTCTTTCTTTTTTTATTTATGATAATTTAAACTTTTAAAATAGTTTTTAATTTTTTTTATTGGTATAGCAAAAGGACCATGTAAAATATACATGTTTCTTCAGTAAGTCTCACATTATGGAAAAGTCTGAAAGGGACAAACATTCATCGGAATGCCCCGACAACAGTAAGGATATATCATTTTTCAATCGCAAAAATATTTAAAAAATGAAGCTATACTAAATTAGTTATTATTTTTAGTTTATTGTTGGAACTTTCCTGTAGAAAACTTGGATAGTGAAGTAAAAACCTTTCTGAATATACCTTATTCTGTAATGAGGGTAAAATACGATAAAAATCTGAATCGTGAGTAATAAATAATCAAAACTAAACTCATACTAAAGTTTTTGTTAACTACCGCCGTATCCGGCCTCACCAACAACCATCCCTCCCCCTGATGTGAATAACAGTGTTGGTGCATGGATAGATTCTTTTTACGAATCATGGCAATTTCACCACGTTAGATGCTCTATTTGAGAATACAACTTCGAATTCTACAATCCCTGACATGGCCTCTCCTGCAACTGCAGAGGTGAATCGTCCTAAGAAAAGTGTTCCAGTGCGGGAATGGAATCTTGGCTTCAGATTCATGGTGTCTCACTGTTGAACATGGTGTCTCACAATTTGAACTCTAAATTGTATATTCACATGAGACAATATGCACCATGTGCCAACAGTGAAACACTAAGTACTTCCCCACCCAGCAAGGTATCGTAATGTCATTAGATACTTATTTAGACTTTAAAATAAAAATTTACAATGTAGATGTGAAATATGCATCAAGTAGTGTAATTTGTAACAATCATCTTGCTATAATGAGCGTGTCTGGTAGCTTAGTATTTCAACGAATATTTCATTTTGAAGTTTTCAAATTCAAAACGTCTGCTCTAAATGTAGATTATTCCAATCTCGTTAAGATCTAAGAGATTATTCCTAATATAAATGAAACTATCAAATCTACTGTATTGTGTAAGATCCTACCTAGCAAAATTCTTGAAAATGTTGTTGAAACAGTTGCAAACGATTCTACTATAGATTTGGAAAAGAATATATTTCTGTTTTACATGATGAAGTGGAAACCAATTTACATAGACTTTTTAAGTGTGATGCATGCAAAATAGACAATCCCTCGCAATATAAGCAAGAGTGTATAATGTTATCATATGAAGAATTGTATTTGTGTGTTGGAGATGGATGCCTTAATGGCTATGGATGTGAATCGAGTTGTTTCAAAGTTAAAATCACAAAATGTATTACATTTGTTTACCGATGACTTCTTTAAAAATAACTTGATTAGGAGATAAAGTTATCTATGTAAAAATATTTAATGTATATATAGTTATGTCTGTAAATGTATGTATAGTATATTCAAGGCTATATTTTTAATAGTTGTAATGCTTTTTGTAACTTTATTTTATTATTAGTCAAATTTTATAATATTTTAGAATAAATCAGCCAGGAGAATCCATTAAAATGTTATTTTTAAGACAATCACTAATTTTAAACTATCTTTATAATACTACTACCTCATCAACAATCATATCCAGTGTATTAATGTGTTTCCTACTTTAAATTTGGTAAGTCTGAACACATTTTATATAAAAGTATATATATTTAATACTCTACCAGTAGTATGGAACTTTAAGTACAGTTTCATTTAATTGATTTAACGTTTTTATTATTTGTATTGATGTGAGATATTATTCCAATTTTAACACCATAAGATTTTTTTTCAAAGTAAGAATATGTAAAAATTTTCATAAACAACTTTTTGTTTCTATTCTCGCAGAAAAACAACAGTAAAAATAATGAAACTCGCATAATTTTTTAAAAACATTAATGGATTCTCCTGACTGATTTATTCTAAAATATTATGAAATTTGACTAATAATAAAAAAAGTTACAAAAAGCATTACAACTATTAAAAATATAGCCTTGAATATACTATAAAAAATAAATAAAATTTTTCTTAAAAATTTCTTGTTACTTATTTCTAAATAAATACACAAATTGTATGAAAAAAAAAACCTTTTTTTACAGACATAACTATATATACATTAAATATTTTACATAGATAACTTTATCACATAATCAAATTGTTTTTAAAGAAGTCATCGGTAAACAAATGTAATACATTTCGTGATTTTAACTTTGAAACAACTCGATTCACATCCATAGCCATTAAGGCATCATCTCCAACACACAAATACAATTCTTCATATGATAACATTATACACTTATATGCTTATAATGCGAGGGATTGTCTATTTTGGATGCATCACACTTAAAAAGTCTATGGAAATTGGTTTCCACTTCATCATGTAAAACAGAAATATATTCTTTTCCAAATCTATAGTAGAATCGTTTGCAACTGTTTCAACAACATTTTCAAGAATTTTGCTAGGTAGGATCTTACACAATACAGTAGATTTGTTAGTTTCATTTATATCAGGAATAATCACTTAGATCTTAACGAGATTGGAATAATCTACATTTAGAGCAGACGTTTTGAATTTGAAAACTTCAAAATGAAATATTTATTGAAATACTAAGCTACCAGACACACTCATTATAGCAAGCTGATTGTTACAAATTACACTACTTGATGCATATTTCATATCTACATTGTAAATTTTTATTTTAAAGTCTAAATAAGTATCTAATGACATTACGATACCTTGCTGGGTGGGGAAGTACTTAGTGTTTCACTGTTGGCACATGGTGCATATTGTCTCATGTGAATATACAATTTAGAGTTCAAATTGTGAGACACCATGTTCAACAGTGAGACACCATGAATCTGAAGCCAAGATTCCATTCCCGCACTGGAACACTTTTCTTAGGACGATTCACCTCTGCAGTTGCAGGAGAGGCCATGTCAGGGATTGTAGAATTCGAAGTTGTATTCTCAAATAGAGCATCTAACGTGATGAAATTGCCATGATTCGTAAAAGAATCTATCCATGCACCAACACTGTTATTCACATCAGGGGGAGGGATGGTTGTTGGTGAGGTCGGATACGGCAGTAGTTTGTATGGATCATGAGGGGGATACTGACGACTCGAGTAGCAAACTGTAATATACATATATAATAAAATAATGATGAAACAAAAACTTTAGTGTGAGTTTAGTTAAGATTATTTATTACTCACGATTCAGAGCTTTATCGTATTTTTCCCTTATTACAGAATAAGTATATTCAGAAAGGTTTTTACTTCACTATCCAAGTTTTCTACAGGAAAGTTCCAACAATAAACTAAAAATAATTACAACTCATTTAGTATAGCTTCTTTTTAAATATTTTTGCGATTGAAAAATGATATATCCTTACTGTTGTCTGGGCATTCCGATAAATGTTTGTCCCTTTCAGACTTTTCCATAATGTGAGACTTATTGAAGAAACATGTATATTTTACATGGTCTTTTTGCTATACCAATAAAAAAAATATATATTTTAAAAGTTTAAATTATCATAAATAAAAAAAGAAAGAAAAAAGATTTGTGAACTTACAGAGTGTACTCTCGTTATATGGTATTTCATTCTTGAAGTTTTAATCATGTGTGTAATGTCGTAGTGACATGTGATTATTTTATCTGTCTAAAAAGACATGTATTGTCATATATGAAAATTACATTAGACATATTTTACCAGGAATATATACTAAAATGTTTTTAAAGGTATGTATAAAACATAATAAACACATTTTTATTTTATATAGATTTGAATTCTCTCAAATTATAAGAGTTAGTTGAAAATAACATTTCTAAATAATTCGCTGTTTTTATATAACTTAAGTTTTAGATAATATCATTTAAAATTTAATTTATAACATACATTTTAAAATAGTTGACATTAAATGAAATTGATGGATATATAATTTTAATAAAAATATTACTCTAACATAGTAAAATGTTATGTTTAGAACATGTGTTTAAAAATCTTTATTATTTTTTTACCATGAAAAATATACTAAAACGTTTTAAAAGGAATGTATATATGTTAAAGCATAATGATCATATTATTTTACATAGATTTCTTAATTATTGAGAGATACATAGATTATCTTAATTATTAAGTAAATATTCCACAAAAGTATTTCAAGTATGTATCACCATTAAGACAGGAATAAATGAAATATTTTATACTAGCCCAGGTAGCACAACAATTTTGGCCAATGTTGCCTGAATATTGGCCAAACACGACGGGCGTCGGTTCATACCTGTCGTTTTCTACCGACTTTGGCCAGTATTGCCCAATGTATTAATTGCGACACTGAAATTTTAATACTTAGTGATTTTGGACCAAATCTTATTTTTTTCAAAAGATAGATGATAAAAAATAAATTTTACAATGTTTCTTAACATACAACTCATGATGGCGATATTTTCCTAAATTCGCATAGGAATCTCGAAGTTTCGATTTCGGCCAAAACCGGCCAAAATAGATAAACGGTGATGCACAAGTACGATATCGGCCGAAACTGGCCGATCCTGATAAATAACGATTATGTATTTCGCGAATGGCAACACCGATTTGTGTTTACAGATACAGATTCGTTATTCTCTTGCGTCTAGGACCCTGGGTGGCCTAGTGGTTAAGATCGCAGACCATTACGCTAACTGCGCGCTACCCTGCGTATCGTACCAAATGCGGGTTCGACTCTCGCCTGTGCCCTGGGTGTAATTTCTCTCTCTATGTTAGTAAAAAAATTCCGTCTGTGTCTGTCTTGACGAAGCGGGTGTCTGATCAAGCCATAGGATCAAGCACACAAGCCGGAAATACAAGTACCAACCAACCTTTTCGCGTTCTATGTTCTGAGGACTCCCGCGTGTTTCGACTTCGACTGTGCATCAAATTAAGGTTTGAATCTTAAGTTATTTTGAGTTCATTATAGCTTAATAGCACTATATATGGATAAGCCTATATATTTTATTTTACATTTATTTTTCATCAAAAAACGATATTAAGTGTTTTTGTTCAAAACTTCAACAATGTTTGTTAGGCTTAACCGATGACTCGATTATTGGGTTTTAAAATAGTCGTTATAGAAAATCTTTTTTTTTTAAAGTTCAAAATAAGCTATCTGAAATTAAATTTTGATATCATGCCTGATAAAGTTAAAGTGTTCGAGTGTATAATACGAATACAGAATGGTAGTTATACAGAATAATTTGAATGCGTTGTAATGTTTGCCCCTGCAAATTATTAGTTGTCATTATGTATGTTGTCAGTATGCTGGATTATCCTAAACTGACACAAAATTGCTGTGATGGAATTCAGCAACTATTTTATTAATAACTTATAAAAAAATACTGCTGTATAAAAGACCAAGTTAAAGTAATAATTGTACTTAGTTGTATGTGTGCGTGTGTGATTCATTTTATTATTTCTGTAGCTAGCGTGAAAATTAAATATGAAAATGTTGTAACTAACCGCAACTATCGGAAGACGGATTGGCAAAGTACTGGCAGGGTCTCCAAATTAGGGCGGGAACAGAAGTGAACGAAAGAAAAAGAAAAGCAATGGCCAAGAAACAGATCAGCAATCAAAAGCTGTGGAAAGCAGCGAGGAAGACATGTGTTCTTTTTAATAAATGGACCTTTTAATTAACCAATTTCAGCAGCTGTATCTTTAATGATATAATAAAAAAGTGTGTACATTAATTTTTTGTTGTAATATTAAAAAGATTTTCACGACAAAATCAAAAATTTAAGTTGTGATTGGTATCTGCTGAAGGGTAACAAATGTTTTTTTTTCGTTTTTAGCATTTCATTTTAATATAAGCTTGTTTTTTTATTTTTATGGCAGAGATTATTAAATCATTGGCTAATACTCATGAAAATATTACCCAAACTATATAATTGACAGTAAATTATTTTACTGTCTTTTATATGGTTTAGGTAACATTTCCATGAATTAGGCAATGCGTTTTAATAATATCTGTCAATACTGCAAAATCTATTACAATAATATTGGCCAATGCGGGTGAACAATATCTGCCAATATTGCAAAAAGGTTTGCCGTTCGATGCCGGCTGATATTGATTGGTGATGTTGGCCATCATTCTGTGTATGACATTGGCCAATACTGCTGTGCTACTGGGGAGATGGCACCATGAGCACTTATAGAAACTGCAAATAAACGTTAATTCTTCACATACTGTCGAGCTGGCGTGGCTCAGTTCACTAACTCGCTACAAGTCGCTGAGCCACGTTCGCTTTTGGAGATCGTGGGTTCGAATCGTCAAAAACTCACTTTTTTTTTAAATATTTTTCGCGCCAAAATTTATTTATTTTTCGCCCTATTTTACATTAAAATCATTTACTTCCTCACCGGTAGATGACGCCACGAGCGTACGTCATAAACATTTCCGATTACGTCATAGGCGGGTTCGAATCGTCAAAAGCTCACTTTTTAATATTTTTCGCGCTAAAATTTATTTATTTTTCGCCTTATTTTACATTAAAATCATTTATTTTTTCACCGATAGATGATTTGATCCTGATCTATCCCTCATCTCTCCGTCATGGCACAGAACTCTCCTTTTCTCACTACTTATAATCATTTGCGTATGCGTAAGATTCATTCAGCTACTTAACTTTGAAAAATAAAGGAAACGTTTTCCAAGCTTATCTGAAACATGTTATTGACATTAAATATATTTTAAAAAAAGCTTTTAGGCAAAAAAAAGCTTTGTGCATTTTTTTTCTCCCTGGGCATGCACAAACAGATTTTGAGTTACTCTAGATTGATTATTGTAGAATTATAAGAATCTATTAATATGTATTTATCCAAGGAAAAGGTCCTTTAAGCACATCACTAATCACTTACTCTTGTAACGTAAGCGACATAGGCGGTGCCTGAATGTTGGCCTCCAACTGCCTGATCTTCATGTTGGCCATATCGAGTTCATGTCGCGTCTTCCACAGTTGGGTATCGCACACAGGGTCTTTACACCGGTGATATTTTAAGAGGTCCGTGGCCTCGAACACTGCGCCACGGAAGCTTAGAGACTTCCCCATGCTCTGTAAAAAAGGAAGTTTCAGTTTTTGTCAATAACTTGCTTACAAAGCCTTTTAGGCAAAAACGTTAACTGCAATTTTAAAGAATATTAAATGTACTTTAAGTTTAATGCGTAACATGTGGAAAAATTATGAATAGGTTCTGAGATATATGTTTGTGAATATGTACAATTTAAAAAAAAAAAAAAACCTGCAAAAATCAGATATGTTGTTGGTTTGATCCAAATAACTTTTTTGTGTGCTGTTTAAGGTAAAATGCATGCTTACAATATTGTAGAGTATTAAATTTTATACACGATTCATGCAACATATTATTAATTACGTCTATTAGATGCAGATAATTGTTCAAGTAAACAATTGTGAATTTTTCCGGGTTTTTTCTCAATGATTTGCTAAAAATGCATCTCAGGCACACAAAAAAGAATTTAATTAGCAGTTTAAATATACTTCAAGTTTCATGCATAACAAGACCCAATTAACTTTTTTTGTGCAGTTGACTGCAAAATGCATATAAACTTTACTAAACTTTAAACAGGCAATATGGAATTCCATTTTTCTTGCAATCTCTGCCTTGCCTACATAGTCTCGTCAACTTTAAAAAAAATTCATCCCAACCTTGCGTTTCTTTAACTGGTGCATAAAATAACTAAACTAGCCCAATTTTCCTCTCACCTAACGATTTTACAGATTGAGTTGTACAGATAAAGCTAAACCAGTTACAGAAAGGTGCAATATCTTAACAAAGCCCATCTCCCCGCTCAACATTGACACATGTGCTTAATGAATAGAAGAGGAGGGTCAACCCTAAAATCACAGGTCTGCTAACTACTTGTTGATAACAACTGTTTGCTTTCTCAGAATGGCTTGATGTCTTGAAAATGTGCGTGCTTTAAAATGTTGCTGCTGTTAAATTTTTTTTGAAGTCTAAATAGTATTTTTAACAAAATAAGTAATTTCTAACATAACACGTTCCTTTGTGTTTGCTCGATTTCTGTTGTCATATGAACTGTAGAACAGAATGTCGGATTCACATGGAGCTGAGTGTTTCGTCTGTGATGAAAGTTTGAATGAAGGTGAAACTATGAGAGTGAAAGAGAGGGGTGTAAATAGATTAGGTGAGTCCAGTGCAAAGCGAAAAATTACAGCTCATTCTGCTTTAATGTGAAAGAAGTTAGGGTTCATACTTCATGCCAAGTAAACTATTAATAATGACAAGCAGATTGCAGCTTATCTCCGAAAGGCAGCTTCTGGACCTGTACCTGGACCATCTCGTCGATCGTTAAGTGAATGTCTTTTTACTTTCAAAGATCACTGCTTCCTCTGTGGCAATGGATTAAATAAGGATTTTGAGGAGAACCAGAAAAAACGCCCTTTGGCTAGACGTAATCAAGTATATTTGTGTACTCAACTGTCCATGAAAGAAAAAATTCTGAGCATTGTCAATGCACGTGGGGATCAATAAACACAAGAAATACTTCAACGCATTTCCACTCTACCCGAAGGAACTGACTAAAGGGTATATCACACGAGCAACTTTTCCCCAACCCAACCTCCAACGCAACTTTCCCCCCCCCCCCATTTCGGCTCCCCAAAAGGTGTTAAAGGGTTGCCAGAGTAGGGGAAGATTTCTCTTTTCCGACTGTCATAACAAAAACGGTATCTCTACAGTAGGCGACAATTATTAAAATCGGACCTTTGGATTGATTTGAGTTTATTTTATCGCATGCGTAGGATTTCTCTTATAAGTATTATTTTTTCTTTCACAGTTTTGTTTAGTGATGGAAATGATCACTTGATGTATATGTCTTGGGGTTTGGTTGTGGAGGCTATTTATTTTCTTTTACATATAATCCTTCAGTGGTGACATTAAAAAAAAAGTTGTGAAGAGTATATAAAAAACAATGTTACAATTTGATAAAGATTGCTCACTTTTAAAAAGAATTTAAAAGTCAAACTGAAATTGTCATTAATATATATCTGAATTCATTGATGATTACATACTAGTAAAATCCTTATTCTGTAATAAACCAAATGAACACTGAGAGATACAAGTTGAAAATTTGAATTTTCCCAACTACATTGTTAAATTAACACACTTGCGTTGAGAGATATCTTGAAGGCATTGTTGGAATTTTGCTTAAAATAGCAAATTTTTTTTTTACAAATTTGAAATTAAAGCTGATATACAGTTTAGCTTTCACATTTAGAACAAAAGGGGCAATTTTACCCATCTACTTTACATATTATAGCAAATGATATATAAATTATTGAATTAACGAAAGAAAATCCATTAAAATAGCTTATTTCTTACACTTAAAGTTGAACTAAAAGCTGTGCTAAAATGATTTTTTTCTAAGATATACAAATAAATATTGTGTGAATTGGCTCTAAATAACAATTTTCGTTAAAAGAACCGCAACTTTTCAAAAAAATTTTATCGAAAAAAAGAAGAAATCCGTCGCGAGAATCGACAGAGTTGGAGAAAATTTCTCCAACGCCTACGTCATAGCACGTGGCAAATTTCCGCCAATCATGGGGCGGAACAGAGGTTGCGTTGGGAGTTGGGTTGGGGAAAAGTTGCTCGTGTGATATACCCTTTAAATAGCAGCTGATGCCAGCATACCATCTCTCATGTTACAGAAATTTGTACAGTAGAGTACCTACTGGTATGAAAAGAGGATACCGCCCAGCAAATAATGTCGATGAAGCCATGGGAAAACTTTTCTCGCACTTAAAGATAATTCTGAAGAGTGGCAAGTTTCCATTTGAAGACTTGGTTAACCAGATTGAAGGCGAGTTTCGTCCAAATATGAGAACTATAAAAACCAGACTTCGAAAACAATATGGAGATGATGTTTTGATTACTGAATATCACCAAACATCAGTACTATGTTTCAAAAAGACTGGATACACACAAAATTCTAAGTGATAACTGGGACAACGAAAGAAGAAAAGACTTGGTAGAAGAACGTTTACGTATCCTCAAGGTTGCAGCTGACATTATCGTAGAAGACATCTGTTCTCACGTTTATGACAACAGGTTAGCACCTTCAGT
>JAFNEN010002565.1:0-16277 GCA_019343175.1 Oedothorax gibbosus
AAAGCTTCCCTAATAATCACAACTGTTAATATAATGATATTAGGATGGCAATAAATTTTGATGAATATATATAATTAGTGGTAATTTAAAATAAATATGTTGAGGAAACAGCAAAATCAACTTTGACTTGCCGTTGCCAAGAATTGTGTTGGTCTATTGCTATTAAAAATAATCTAAATTAAAGTAAAATTAAATTTGTTTGCGCTTCCAAGTAATAAGGGTCATAAACCTTCTCTGCATAAAAAAATAGTTAAATTCTAACAGCAGTAGGTCCTTCGTTAAGTAATTCAAATATAGTATTTTGGTAATGAAAACACTGTCATGGTTCATTCTACAATTAGACTTTTTTTTATTGCTGAAATAATAATTTTTACAAAATTTTTCAATGGAAAACAAATAATTCAAGCATAAAAGTTACCGCACAAATCCGATAAATTTGCCCAAATAAAATTTTATTCTTGAAAAATGAAACTTTTTTATGCCTTACAGACACATTCGCAAAAAAAACTTTGACCTTGAATTTTGTCGAAACAAACTATTTATTATCGTCTGAATCTCCAGTTTTTACATTGAATTAATAAATTTATTGCATTAAATAAATAGCATTTAATGCAGTTGTTAAGGAGCTAGATGTTTATCGTAAATGGATCGCATTAACCTTGTCCAACAACTTTTAAAATTACATTCCAATAAGTCGAAATAAATCATTATCGATATTTAGAAGAATATCGATAAATCGTATTTATTTAACGACCGTTAAATTTTAGACTAATCATAATATTCAAATAAAAAACAGTTGACGATATTAAAAACTTAGAATGAAGTATACATTAAATTTCCCTAGATGCAAGAATTCATTTCTAACACCAAAACATCAGCTATCTCTATCTACAAGAATGTTTTGACCAGTGACTCAGCATAGACATATAATTTCTTAATTACTTTTAAAACGAATTTTTACAATCCCTGAAATATTGCAAAACATTACTTATTACATATTTGTTAAAAAAAAGTTGATACAAAAATCGCATTACAAAAGTTGTAACGTATTCTAATATGTAAAAATTCTATAATGCTTTCGTTTTGGATAGTGGCTGTTGATTATTTTTGACTGCTTTAAATATACAATACAAAAGTGGCAATTTTTACATAATCGTTAAGATTTAAAATGATAATACATTCAACTAAAGAAACAATAAAATTTTACTTACTTTTAATTATGATTTCCTACAGAACCACATGGACATGCAGCTTCGTAAAATTCGTCTTCCTTGTTTGTTTTGTTTGGTTTGATTCTACCGGCACCTGGTTGAAAAACGTTACGGTTGCAGTATTATTCTCAAAACCGAAAATGAAGGGGTTTTCCCCTGCCGGATGTAAATTTACGGGTGGTGCAGTAATTTTGCTAATAGATGGGTTTAAAATTTTAAAAAAAACATTATTTTCTAACGGGTTTAAGGATATGGCCGTTTATTTGTGGGTCAACCGTATTCCTCGAATACGGCGTTGCCCGTAAATTGGGGCAAATCCGTAAATTTACAGGTTTTTTACATGTAGATACTGCAGTTTACCTGCACCGGTAGCTAGTTACATTAGTATGCTTCAAATAAACTGAAAATTATTACTGGGTAAATTCGAATATGTTTTAAAAGTTGATAAGGATTTAATTAATTAGGTCTCCAGCAATAATTTTCGGGAGTATAAGGGAATCATTTAGGAGTAATAATAATTTTATTTATAAAAATTATCTTTTAAAAATGCCAGAGTTGCTATAATATAATGGCCAGTTTATATTTGCCCTCCTACACCCGAAAATGCCCCAAATATGGTAAACATTTACGCCTCGAAAAAAAAAAAAAAAAAAAAAAAAAAAAAAAAAAAAAAAAAAAAAAAAAAAAAAAAAAAAAAAAAAAAAAAAAAAAAAAATACTGCAGTTTACCTGCCCAGGTAGATTAATTAGTATCTTCAAAATAAACTGAAATTATTACTGGGTAAATTCGAATATGTTTTAAAATTGATAATTTAATTAATAGGTCTCCAGCAATAATTTTGGGAGTATAAGGGAATCATTTAGGAGTAATAATAATTTTTTTAAAATTATCTTGTTAAAAATTGCCAGAGTTGCTATAATATAATGGCCAGTTTATATTTGCCCTCCTACACCCGAAAAATGCCCAAATATGGTAAACATTTACGCCTCGTAATTTGCAACCCTGGACAAGTGACGAGGTCGGCACCTGAGAGGGCACCAACGGAACCTCGAGCGACATCGTAAGCTAACGCCGACGGTCAAAAATTTTCTTGGTAAGGTAACATTTATGTGATTAGTACTCACAATTAAAGAAATTTAAAATTATGTTGCTAAAGTACGTTGTTGATTATATGTGCCAACACCGGTACCCATTCCAAATTAACATCTTGTTATTTCTATAAAATGACATTTTATTAAATAAACAGCTAAAAATAATTAATTCGACCAATCTCCATTAGTGGACCAAGGCCTGCCGTTCCTAATTCAGTGGGATTATTTTTTGAATATTGTAATAATTTCGTTCTGTAAAAAAAATAATTCAAAAATGTATTCTGCCTTGGGCAGGTAAACTGCAGTATAGTCTGGCTGCCACATCTAGCATCCCAAATATTTTGATTGTGGAAAATTCTACTTTGAATTAAGGTTTTAAGCCGAAGGAGGGCATAGTTGCCAGCTCAAGGCGTTTGGTGAGAAGAGGGGATTGTTGGTCGAGTTCGATTTTAAATAATGTATCACACTATAACTGCACATCAGTTATCGGCGATAAAGGAAAGTGTATTTATTTATCTTAACTTGATCATTAATGATATAAGAGTGAACCCGATGCAAGTTCGATCTACCCTTCAATTGATAATCTGTTTCTAAACCTTAAAGAAATATGCGCCCATAAAAACAATGAATCGCCAAACATAGTAACTCTTGCCCAAAACCTTCCTTACCTTTTTTCGAAGTGGACTGTTCCACAATCAAAACATTTCGGATGCAAAGTTGTGGCAGCCAGACTATAACCACAACAATTAATTTGACCATTTTTGCTCTGAAATAACCAGTCTTTTGGTTTACTTTCTTATGGGTTATAGTTATTGAATACTTAAAACAGTGGCTCAAGTTATTAGTGTAGATACTGCAGTTTACCTGCACACGGTAGTATTAATTAGTATGCTTCAAAATAAACTGAAAATTATTACTGGGTAAATTCGAATATGTTTTAAAAGTTTGATAAGATTTTAATTAATTAGGTCTCCAGCAATAATTTTCGAAGTATAAGGGAATCATTTAGGAGTAATAATAAAAAAATTTTTAAATTATCTGTTAAAAATTCGCCAGAGTTGCTATAATATAATGGCCAGTTTATATTTGCCCTCCTACACCCGAAAATGCCCCAAATATGGTAAACATTTACGCCTCGTAATTTGCAACCCTGGACAAGTGACGAGGTCGGCACCTGAGAGGGCACCCAACGGAACCTCGAGCGACATCGTAAGCTAACGCCGACGGTCAAAAATTTTCTTGGTAAGGTAACATTTATGTGATTAGTACTCACAATTACAGAAATTAAAATTATGTTGCTAAAGTACGTTGTTGATTATATGTGCCAACACCGGTACCCATTCCAAATTAACATCTTGTTATTTCTATAAAATGACATTTTATTAAATAAACAGCTAAAAATAATTAATTCGACTAATCTCCATTAGTGGACCAAGGCCTGAAGTTCCTAATTCAGTGGGATATTTTTTTTTTAATATTGTAATAATTTCGTTCTGTAAAAAAATAATTCAAAAATGTATTCTGCCTTGGGCAGGTAAACTGCAGTATAGTCTGGCTGCCACATCTAGCATCCCAAATATTTTGATTGTGGAAGATTCTACTTTGAATTAAGGTTTTAAGCCGAAGGAGGGCAGAGTTGCCAGCTCAAGGCGTTTGGCGAGAAGAGGGGATTGTTGGTCGAGTTCGATTGTAAATAATGTATTACACTAGAACTACACATCCGTTATCGGCGATAAAGGAGAGTGTATTTCTTTATCTTAACTTGATCATTAATGATATAAGAGTGAACCCGATGCAAGTTCGATCTACCCTTCAATTGATAATCTGTTTCTAAACCTTAAAGAAATATGCGCCCATAAAAACAATGAATCGCCAAACATAGTAACTCTTGCCCAAAACCATCCTTACCTTTCTTCGAAGTGGACTGTTCCACAATCAAAACATTTGGGATGCTAAGTTGTGGCAGTCAGACTATAACCACAACAATTAATTGGACCCTTTTTGCTCTTAAATAACCTGTCTTTTGGTTTACTTTCTTATGGATTATAGTTATTGAATATTAAAACAGTGGCTCAAGTTATTAGTCTAGATACTGCAGTTTACCTGCCCACGGTAGTATTAATTAGTATGCTTCAAAATAAACTGAAAATTATTACTGGGTAAATTCGAATATGTTTTAAAAGTTGATAAGGATTTAATTAATTAGGTCTCCAGCAATAATTTTCGGGTGTATAAGGGAATCATTTAGGAGTAATAATAATTTTTTTTTTAATTATCTTGTTAAAAATTGCCAGAGTTGCTATAATATAATGGCCAGTTTATATTTGCCCTCCTACACCCGAAAATGCCCCAAATATGGTAAACATTTACGCCTCGTAATTTGGAACCCTGGACAAGTGACGAGGTCGGCACCTGAGAGGGCACCCAACGGAACCTCGAGCGACATCGTAAGCTAACGCTGACGGGACTTTGGACTCCACAGATTTAACGAGCACGTCTGACCCAGTGTACTCGGGGAGCCCCGTCATTAAGTCGATTCTTAGTTTATTTTTGCCAACAAATATTCGTCTATAGGATGTGGACGTGTTTTGAAGAGAGGCCGATGTTCTGATGACTGGGCTACGGAGCCCCCAAGTCATGGGAATGTTAGCCTGTAATTAGCGCATACCTTGCATACCATAGCGCATACCATAACATTTTTTTTATAGATTATATGTTCTTGTTATAAATAAATGGCTATTTCGCTAGTTCTGCATGTAGAACATGCAACTATAATGTTACGAATTATGGGAGATAGTTATATTAGTCGTATGGGAAATAGTATAACTCAATAGAATAATTCATATTTAGTTATTAGTATAATAGGGCTATATTGAGTTATATAGTATAATAGGGTACTTGACTGTATCGCTAAAATACCTTCCAATATTAAATTATAGTTTGAACCCAAAAATAACAAACGTATTTTTTAGCAAAATAAATCTTTAAATAATTAGTTAAATTCATTTTAAAATGGCTTAGTTTTCATCGGTACGTCACGTGATCACAAACACGTCAATTTGGCTGACGTCACAAGTATATATAAACAAACCGGTGCACAGTGGGGCAAAACCCCTTAAAAGCTGGCCAAAACCCAAAAAAATTAAAGTACCTCTTTTAAGTTTCCATCTACGTGGGGTTGTTTAGAAATATCTGAAGTATCATATGTCACCTCCCCCGACAGATGTATGGCTTCTGGGAAGAGTTGTGAGGGTGTAAAGTTGACCAAAACGGGAGAGTTCATTTCCAGTGCGAAATTTCTAAAAAACGGTTGCTTACTTTGTGTGCGTCCAAAAAATTTATTTGTTTGTAAAACTTTAAAAAATATGATGAATTCTACTACTGGTGGTATGTATAACCTCAATTAATTTTATTGGATTTTTCGGAAGTGTTTTAATATTTTTTTTTTAATTTAAAAAGAATGACCTTCTTAATTAATAATATTTTTTTGTGTTAAAATTTAAAAAGTAGTAAATTTGTTATATAGTTACGTCTTGTTACCTAAAAACTACTACGCAGTTTGAAACCTTTCACATTGTTGTTTTCAAAACTGTTTTCACCTGTTGCACGTTTTCGCACGTTTGGCTAAAAATTCAAAATATGTAAGGCATAATTTCTTTAAAGTTTCAATGGTCAAATGTGCAAATAATGAGTACTATGACTTTTGTTTTCTAAACATTGAAATAACACCCAGTTTAATACTTTTTAATGACTATTATGAATTATTCAAGATAAAGTAATGTCATATTTTGACAATAACCTTATGTTGGGTGCATTTGATTTGGCAGATATTCAATAATTTTATTAAATTTTTTGTGACTAGTTTAATGTTAAATTCATAGGGATTTTTTCAGATCCTTTTGTATATTTTATTCATTTGACATCCAACATAAAGTTGTTTATCACTTAAAAGTGGCAAAATTAAATTAGTTACTGAATTTGGATCTTTATGATTTTTTCATTAACATAAGTCTACCAAGCACACTGCAGCCGAACTCAGCGTTAAGCATATTGCGCTCTATTAAAGGATAACGTTTCGTAAATTTTATGCAATATTCTCGAAAAAAATTCCAATTTTGGTTTTCAAGTAGTTCGCATATAGATAAAAAGGGGGAAATTCTACGAAATGTTTTCAAGATTACCTAAATAACGCCCTTCAATAATAAAGTACAGTTACTGGAACTTGAACTTAAAAAATGACAAAATGCCCTTAAAAATCTTACTTTGAAATCGAAAAAACCTGCACAGTCATTTTGTAAAACCTCTAAAATGATATGGACAGCCGTATATAGAGTTTTTAATGGTTAATAGAGTAAAGCAAAATTTTGTTTTTAAAAATAAGAAGTGGTTAGTGGTTTAGGACGGCCATCATCTGGTTTACTGGAAATTAGCAAAAGGCCAAAACAAAGGAAAACGGAACATTTACGTACAAAATAAACACCAGGAACTTTAGCTTCTGTAGCAAAATGACTTTGAGAGCTATCGGTGAGATATATGCTTCTAAATTCATAAAAGATAAAAGTTTAAAGTGAATGTTCAAGCTCTTTTAGACCATACAACTCAAAGAATAATAGACTGCACATTCAATGATTTGATCAATTATTAATATGAGCAGTTAAAATGTTTGAAACTTATTTCAAAATAGGGATATAATGGCAGTTCAAGTCAAAGCCAATATAAACAGAAATTCAAATCCACTAATTCTTCAGATTCGAATAGATTTCTTATTTCAAGTGCACCACTGAACTGTATTTCGAAGATAATGATCTAAAAAATATAATCTGGAAGAATCCTAGACCAGCATCACCTCGATTCTATTATCCAATACTTATACACTGTATATAAACTACTACTATCACTCTACTACCACTCTACTGTCTATAAACTGTATAATATACAGTTTATAGAAGAATCAACAGAATTTGCAAAACACATAGTAGAGTGCACCGAAAACCAAATATTACAATCTCATTCCAACAATAGTAATATTAAACAACCTAAGTCTACAAATTAATCATAATATTATATTTACAATGATGGATGGTAAAATTTGTAATGTATTTACATCTTACCACGTCTTCGTAGAGGTGTTATTTTTGTAGATCAAAAGAATTCAACAATATTTTAGAAATCATATAGTGTTTTCTCTACTGTATTCATGAATTATAATGTGTGGCATGCGAATGTGCGTACGATAAGTTATAAATGATTTATTTCTTTGCATAAGATTTTAATTTTTAGATTTATTAATACAGTAAATTGAGTTTTAAATTAAATACTAGTTCTTATTATTCCTTGAAAACGGATATTATTAATTTTAGACAATTATTTAAATAAAAAAAAATATCTTTTTATTAGGGGTTTAAATAAATGAACCAAATGTGATAATGTCAGTCTGAATTACTTTAAATATTTAAAATTAGAGCTGCACACTTCTAAAAACATACTAAATACCTAATTATGATTTTTTTAGCCCATTGGAGAAATTTCAGAATTTTGGCCAGGTTTTCACCCCTTTTGCCCCACTGTGCGGTGTGATGTTTTTTTGCTTGCAATTAAACTGGTTTTAATCTAATATACTATTAAAATAAGAATTATATAGGTAATGGAAGGAGGTTTTACAGAAGTGGATAGTTCAGATTTGCTTAAAGTAGATTCCAAAATGGCGTTTCAAAGTTTGTTTATAGTTATTAGTGACGTCATAGATACCGCGTGACATCCACAATGCGTTTTCGGACGTAATTTTTCGTCCTAATTTTAAAATTCATTTTTCTCCCTTTTTATGGGATATTTGAAAAAAAGAAAAATACCAGTCTAATATTTTTGGCATAAGAATATTTTAAGCCAGCAAAAAACTTTTAGTTAAATACCCTATTCAATCCTAAAGTCAATTTCGGAAGGGGCATGTTTTAGGTGTTGAGTGGCAACATAAATGCTGAATAAAAAATAATTTCTTTTGCGAGCCTCGATTGGTGAGTCAAAGTCAAGTGGAAACAGAACAACGATCGAAAGAAATAGAGGAATGAAAGCAATCCTGAAACAACTGAAATCGTCCCCTAAAACTAGCCAATTAGTACTTGGACACCTGCATCGGTTATAATGGCCATAGTTTTATTTTACTAATAGATGCTGTTCTACACTTCTCAAAAGAATTAAGGGAATGCGTGGTTCAAACCCTTTCACCCCCAATGGTACCATTTGGAATCATTAGCTTGCGATTTTTTTTTTCTCACTAAGATGAGCTTGCTCTTATTTATCGTTAGATGGAAGAATTATGTCTTTTGAAAAATTAAATAACATTTGTTTTAATTAAATGAAAATATGAAAAACATGGTCAAATAAAATTCACTCAGAAAAAATTTTATGAAATAAATTGACCCTAAATTCTTTACCCTTGCATTCTTAGATGTTTAAAAACTGATTTTAACTTTTTTTTTAACAAATAAAGATTTGAAAAAATTATTGTTATAATTTATTCAAAAGCCCCCCCCCCTCTCCCCCCTTAAATTTTAGTTAAAAAAATAGGATTTTTTTTCCTGTTTGTTACCATTTCATTCTGGATGCATAATGATTCTCTTTCACAAGTTTTTGAATTTTAGAATAAAAAATAAATGGTTGGAACTGAAAGGGTTAACAAAAGTACGCCCAAGTGCTCCCCTAATGGTTTTGAGCAGTGTATATTCAAATAAACAAACTATCCACCACTAAAATGTTAGAAAATGAGCGTCTACAATGATTCTCATTTACATGACCGTTTTTACATCTAAAGTATGAAAGAAATTACAATTACGAATAAAATTGAACAGTAACTTATGAAAAGGAACATTTTTAATTCACGAATACCCAGGATCGTCGCACTAGATCTGCACACGGGCTATTCTCCACTCAATTTAGAACCAAAGTCAAGTGAAGAGCCGACACCGATATGAATGCACAGTCTAGTTTATAAAGTTTTATAGCAATAACTAGCTGTTATACCCGACGTTGCACGGGTAGAGGTGGAAAAATAATTTAACAGTCAATTTAACTATTTTTTTCTTTCATTTTAGTTACATAAGATATGAAGATTACCCAGAAATTTTCCATGTAATTACCCAAATTGGATATAGTAATGATTAATATTAATTTCAAAAATACCTTTGATAAGAAGCTCAAATTAAAAAGAGTACACATTTAAGTAAAAAATAATCAGTAAGAATTAAAAATGGAAAAACAGCTAAATCTTAAAAGGGTCTCAAATATTTATTTTAACGCAATGGGAAACTTGCATGTATTTTTTTAAATTCTTTTAAAATAATCTCTATGCGATTTTAATAACATCGACATAAATTTTACCTCAATCCGACCATTAGTTTATTTTAATTAATTTTCAAAGTTTGCGCTTAGCCCCGCTCCTTGAAAAAGCTGCCTACGGCCTCCCCTGCCCGCGTGACGTCAGTCGACGCAACTAATCTAGCCAGAGATCGGCGGCCGCCGCTGTGTTTTGTAAATTCACTCTTCCTAATTATTTTCTTATCGCTTCTAATCCATTAAAGCTATGTAAGTTTATTGGATTATTTTTAATTTGATTAAATTTGCAAAAGAAAGTTAATGAAGATAGGCAATTTTGGCAACTCTAAAGTATAAATTAGAAGTAAATGCTGTTACAAACCTACTTGTTGTAGTTTTCCTAAAGATGTAAAAAAAAACAATACGTTTTGTTAGTTAGGTTCAACAATGTTCGAAAAGGAAGCAGGTATTTTTATTCTTAATTTGTAACATATATAACATGCTTATGTTATACACTAAATTGATTCTATGAATTTCAAATACAAATTAAAACTAAATTTAATTCATGGAAATAACTGCATATGAAAATGGAAATATTTTTCATTGTTACAGGGATTGGATGAACTTGTTACGAGAATAATGTACAAAACTTGAATTCTGCATACCATATAATTACATACGAGACAATATTTTTGCTCGAACATGTTTGTCGTAACACGTGCTACAAGTCGTTAAAAGCATTTTACTTATATCTTAGTAGCTTATGAAATATGTGATTTAATTTAAAAATTGCAATGTGTGTACATTATTTTGTCGAATCCCTGTAATAATGAAAAATATTTCGAAATCTTAAATACAGGTACATATTTCAATAAATTAGATTTAATTTTTGTCTACATTTAAATTAATGTAGTTTAATTATAAGTAGAAATACATAAAATTACATAATATAATTGCATAGGAATTTATTTTATAACATAAGCCTGTTACTATTAAGGGCACTGGGTAGTTAAAATCCTTCGAAAATTCGAATTTTTAGTTTTGGTACCATTGCATAGAGGGCGCTATTCCGGATCGATTATTATATAACTTGTAGCAAAAAATTTATTTTAAGGCAATTAATTAAGTAAATCATAATTTATGATTTTAGTTTCGGTTTTGGTTTTCTGGTTTTGGTTTCGACTTTTTCTTGTTTTTTTAAAAACTATAATTAAATATTTTATTTTTTACAATCGATTACCGAAACATGGTTTAACTGCAACCTGTAACTACGGTATTGATGTTTATTTCTCTTGTAAACACGTTATATCAGCGAGTTCCGGGCGAGCAAATATCTCTATACCACCACTACTACTACTACTACTACTACTACTACTACTACTACTATCAGCGAGTTTTTACACGTGAATTTCTTCTTATCGATTTGTCTGCTGCGATTTATTCTATTTTCTTTAGTTTTTGTTGAAAATTAACTTTGATTTGAAAAATGCCGAAATCTAAAGCTTTTGGGAAAAGAAAGTGTCATCCAAATCAGCATAAAAATAAGATAACAAAGCTAAAGAATGAAGCTGCAAAAACAGAAAAAGAAGCTGCCGAAATGCAAGACTGCAGTTCATACAAGAAAAAAATCAAGTTGGTTGATGTGTCAACTTGCCAAATGGATAAAAATCGAATAATTATTAAAATAGGCTTGTTATCTGCACTAATACAGGAATTTGTAAAATGCAAGCATTGTGATGGTATAAACTGTGTAGTTGCCGAAGAACAGTTGTCGAGTAGAAGAGGACTGGCATCGAGCATAACTCTGAATTGTACCAGCTGTGGGAATGCAGCTTCGACCATGTCTTCTTCCATGACCACTAATCAGTACGACGTCAACCTCCGCCTTGCCTACGGGATGAGGTGCATTGGCAAATCGAAGAATGCTGCTGATGTGCTATGTGGTATATTGAACTTGCCCCCTCCCCCGACAAAGTTTTCCAGCTCCTACGAAAAGCTTCTCGAGAGCTTGGTTGCAGTGTCGAATGAATCCATGTGTGCTGCTGTGGAGGAAACCGTTGCGGCGGGTGATTGTGGACGTTACATCTCTGCTGCATTTGACGGCACGTGGCAGAAGCGGGGCTTCACTTCGCTCAATGGAGTCGTGGTCGCAACTTCTGTTGAAACTGGGAAGGTCATGGATGTGGAATGCATGACAAAGTATTGCTCTTTCTGTGCCAAAGGCAGTACTCCAGAATCGCATCTCTGCCAGGCCAACTACACCGGCACCAGTGGTGGCATGGAAGTTGAAGGTGTGCGGCGAATGTTCGAACGCTCTATTGAAAAACGGAGTGTTCGATACATTAATTACCTGGGTGACGGCGACTCTAAAGCATACGACAACGTCGAGTCTCTCAAAGTTTATGGTGAGGATGTAAGCGTAACAAAACTCGAATGTATTGGTCATGTGCAAAAGAGGATGGGCTCACGCCTTTTGAAACTAAGAGAACAATACAAAGGCAAACCTCTATCAGATGGCCTGAAATTGTCTGGACACAAACGCCTAACAAAGGAACATGTGAAGCTAATACAGGCGTATTATGGATTAGCCATTACCAGAAATATTGGCAAGCCTGTGAGTGAAATGCGAAACGCCATCTGGGCAATTTACTTCCATAAGCTATCGACAGACGAAACACCACAACATGGACTTTGCCCGACTTTCGACGACGACCCAGATACATGGTGTGAATACAACAAGTCCCTGGTAACCGGTAAAGAACATCACCACAAGCACAGTTTGCCAGAGGCCATAATGGAGGCAATAAAACCAGTATTTAGGGCCCTAAGTTGTCCCACGCTTCTGGAAAAGTGCCTGCATGGGAAGACCCAAAATCCCAACGAGAGTTTCAATCACTGTATTTGGGAACGGCTTCCCAAAACATCTTTTGTTGGCCCGAAATCCCTGGAGATTGGTGTCTTGGATGCAGTCATTTGCTTTAACGATGGTTCCAGTAACGAAAGTGTGTTTTGGAACACATGGGATTGGAACCTGGCTATCACATGCTGAACGCGATGCGGCGACTGGATAATCGCCGAGTAGCTGAAGCGGAGCGAGCCTTCAAAAATGCTTCAAAAGATGCAAGAAAAAATAAGAAGAGGCTGAAAAGAGCTTTGGAGACTTCTGCAAAGTTAGATACGTCAGAATATGGAGGTGGACTTCACTAAATCTACAGATATTGGTATGTTAGCTAAGTTTTTCGGTTTTTTCGCGTTTTCTAAAAACATGATTTTTTTACTTTTGGGTTAGCTCGACAAGAAAACTATTGAAGATAAAAAAGTAAAATTTTCACCACAGTTGTAAGAACCTTTAAGGTACATATTAAAACAAAAACAAATAAATACATCACCATAGAATTTTTTTAATAAAATAAAAACTAGGTTAAAATTTTAACGTTTTTGAACCATCAAAGTAATAATTGCATTATTTTTTTATGTGTGGAAATTTTCTGCAAAATTTATATTTAATGCCTTATTTAATCATTTATAAACAAATTGAAATAATTAAAACACTATTTTTCTTCAGATTATGTCTGCGAGCTAACCTTGAGATATAGTGACGCAAAAATATTTTTTGATTCAACTGATAATTAAATGCTTGTTTCTAAATAAATTATCATTATACATTAATATAAATTATTAATTCTTGTGTAGAAATGTTTGAAGAATATTTGTACAAAAAAAAGTTTAAATCAAAATAATATTAAGTGTGATACAAAGACCTAAACAATAGGTTAAATTTCATCATTTTATGTTGTCGTAGACTACCCAGTGCCCTTAAGAATAAAAATAGCTTTAAATTCAAACGTTCTTGAACTATGTACTTCTCTACGTATCAACACGCATTTTTTTACAACTCAAGGTACATTAAAAAACAGCTTTTCTAACTGGTTTTGCGTGGTTCATTTACGACAAGGTACTATGCAACATTCGTATGCACTAATATTTTCCAGAACTTACATAACTTTAATGGATTTAGAGGCGATAAGAAAAGCATTAGGAAGAATGACATTTGCAAAACACAGCGGCCGCCGATCTCTTGCTAGATTAGTTGCGTCGACTGACGTCACGCGGGCAGGGGAGGCCGGAGGCAGCGTTTTCAAGGGGCGGGGCTAAGCGCAAACTTGGAAAATTAATTAAAAATAAACTAATGATCGGATTGAGGCAAAATTTAGGTCGATGTTCTTAGAATCGCATGGAGATTCATTTACAAAGGGAATTTCACTATTTCCCGGCTCATACAAGTTCCCCATTCAAGGGAGTTCTATAATAAATTAAGTAATTTTTTTTCGGCAATTTGTAGGTATAAATACAATATAAGCAGTACAAATTTCTTCCATAATTCAATACAAATGCTGAAAAATTAAGAATTCAATGCAAATGTATACAGTACTAAATCAATTAAAATTTCAGAAAAAAATGCGTTCAGGACAAAGATTGGTATAATCTGTTCTTCCAAAGTAGTTAACATTTAAATCTCACTTTAAACTGATCACTCTTGGTCTGCGTGCAGAAAATAAAATATTCTTAATGAAAGTGAATTAAATTATGTAATTGTTTAGATGTTATAAAGCTACTACAGCAAACAGCAAACGATTTGCATTTTTATTATTTGTATTTTTTTTAATTGTGATAAAGATACTAAAGCAAACGATTTTTATTTTTAATATTAAACATTTTTCTAACTGCTAAAAAGCTAGCAAACGATTTTTGTTTTAGATATTTATTTCTAATTTTTTAGCTGTAATTAAACTAAATATACTTAAAAATCGTTTTTTTTTAATGTGTAAAATAAAACTAAAGAAACAATCCATGAAAACGAGCTGTTGAAGGAGCAATAAACCTCTAAGATCTTTAATGCATTAAATGGGAAACATAAAAACGTTCGAAAACGATAGAAGAAATAGTCTGATTCAAAATATTCTTAGCCTATGTTCGTTCCGGAGATGAGATGCATTTTTGTGCCAAATTTCGTGACGATCTGTTGCGTGGTTCTTTAGATCTCGTGTCTTATACAAACAAACAGACAAACGGAAGTTGCCTTTTATGTATATAGATTATATAGCCATTTACTAATGAGGTTGTTTCAGATGATGTCCTTCTGTTTTCATTTGTGCTTTTCCACCGATTTCATTGGTTATTTCGATTCGCTCTCAAAAATGAGCGTTTTTTCGTCTGCTGTATTTGTTTGAGTTCTTTTAAATTTATTTTATTTATTTTAGAGTTCCTTATGTGCAACCTGTTATGTATTAAACTTTACAGGTTTTTAATTCGATTAAATTATTGAATATGCAAAACGTCAATGTTGTTGCAAGAATTTGTTTTAGATCATGATGTCTTTGAAGTAATTTCTTTTCAAACTACCTTTTTATAAATTTGAAACTGTTATTGAAGAGTTAGATGCGCCACATCTTTGCAAACAGCACAGTTTTGTGGTTTAGCTTTCGCAATCAAATGTTCAATTAAAGAGGGTGACTTTTATTGCTCATTAATTCTTCTTGTTTTATTGATCCGATTACATCAGTAAAAACACAGCTTGCAAAATGGGGATTCAATTGATCCGTAATCTCTCTGTGTACTTTGAAAGGTCGTAAAATAACATTGTTATCAAGGTTATAATGTATCAATACTAACAGTTTTGAGCTATGAAAAATTAAAGATACGTGAACATTTTTTCAATTAAATACTTTTCCGTTTGCAATTAGTAGCAATATATAAAAACCGTTTTTGTAGCAAGGCCGCAAGACTTTGGTTTTGAGTACATATTTTCCAATTAAATATTTGCTGCAGCAGTTCTGAAAACTTCTTATATGTTTCTTTGATAATAGAACTCATTAAAATGACGTTCATTAATATTTCATCATAAATTAGCTTTTCATTAATAAAATACATCTCTAAAGCCGCGGTTACACTGCAATCAGCGCTACCTTGGACGCTATCCAACACACGATCCGAGGCAGTGTAAACGCGAAAATCCAACCTGGCGTCCAAGGCAGAACGAACCCATCTCGTTTGGATATCTTTCGGCGACTTCAAAGGAAAGGGTTACCATAAGGTAAAGAGCAGCCATCTTGGCGGGTTTTCTCTTTTTTAAGTGATCCTATACATGGTGGAAAAATTATATAAAAACTTCAAATTGAATTGTATGAGTTATTCTTAATATATTTTGATTTAAACCAGGACGCATTCATTATTTTGAAAGTAAAATTCAAGAACATATATGAATGAAATTCAAAATTTGACACTGTAAAATATGTTGATAATAAAATGCTTCTATGATAATAAAAGTATTCGATCTCATTATTATCTTACCCGTAATCAATAAATTTAATTTTTAAATCAGATTTTGTATTAAAATATTGAAACCTGGTTGGAGTAGATAGCTTAATCAGTTATTTTTAATACTAATAATTTCGAAATTTTTGGCAGACACTACTATAAACGGTACTGCTAGCGTATTCAGGGGCCTGACCCAGGTAGCACACCAACGTCGGCCAATATTAAAAAAATATATTGGCTGACATTGGTGTCAATATTGGCCGACGTCAAAATGGACCCCCCTAGCAAATATTGTACGACGTCGTTTTACGACATTGGCCAACATTTATCAACGTCGTACAATATCGCA
>JAFNEN010002566.1:0-15836 GCA_019343175.1 Oedothorax gibbosus
AAAATTTTTTTTCCCCCAAAAAAAACCCTTCCCAAAAAAAATTTTTTTTTTTTTTTTTTTCCAAGATTTTGGTTTTTTGGAAAAAATTTTTTGAGACTTTTTCCAATTTAAAATTTTTTAAAATGTTTCCCCGAAAATTTGGTTTTTAAAAATTGGGGAAAGGTTTAGGGTTTTTTTTAAAAAAAATAATGTTTTTTTTTTCTTTTTTTAAAAGGCCCAAACCAAAAAAAACGTTTTGGGGTTTTTCCAAATTTAAACTAATTTTTTTTTTTTTAGGTATCTTGAAATATTTTTCATATGGGGTTTAAATTACGCATTTTTTTTTTTTTTAAAAAAAACCTTTTTAAAATAAAAAAAAATGTTGATTTTTTTTTAAAATTTTTTTTTTCCCCAAAAATTGATTTTTTTTTTTGGGGTTTTTGAGGGTTTTTTAAAAAAACCCTTTTTTTTTTTTTTTTTCCCAAAAACTTTTTTTACAAGAAAAAAAAAAACCCAATTTTCCCCCCCTTTTTCATTTTTTTTTTTTCCCCCCTTTTTTTTTTAATTTTTTTCCCTGCCCAAAATTTTTAAAGGGGGGGAAAATTTTTTTCCGTATTTTTTTTTTTTTTTTTTAAAACCTTTTTTTTTCCCAAAAAAAAATTTTTTATTTTTTTTTTTTTAAAAAAAAAACTAAATTTTTTTTTTGAAAAATTTTTTCTTTAAAAAACCCACCCCAAAAAGAAAATTGGGCAAAAAAAAAAAAAAAAAAATCTTAGTTTTTTTTTTTTTAAAAAAAAATTTTTAAAGGGAAAAAAAAAATTGGAATCAAAAAATTTTTTTTAAAAAAAATTTTAAAAACCCCAATTTTTTTTTTTTTAAAAACAAAATTTTTTTTTTTTTTAAAAAAAAAATTAAAAAGGGAAAAATTTTTTTTAAACATCTAAAAAGGGAAAAGCGTGAAAAATTTTTGGGGGAAAAATTTTTTTATTTTTCAAAAAATTTTTTTTTTGGGATTTGAAAATTTTTTTTTTTTTTAATTTTTTTTTTCCCCAATTTTTTTTTTTTAAATTAAAAAAAAAAACCCTTTTTTTTTAAATTTTTCCCCTTTAAAAGAAAATGATTTTTTTTTTAAAATCTAAAAATTTTAAATAAGGGGCCCGGCCCCCAAAAACCTTGTAAAAAAAAAAAAAATCCCAAAGTGGGGGATTCCAAAGGGAAAAAAATTTTTTGGGGGGGGAAAAAAGGGTTTTTTTAAAAATTGGGGGTTTTTTTTTTTTTTTTCCCCAAAAAATTTTTTTTTAGCCATTGGTTTTAGCAATATTGATTTTTGGTTTTTATTTATTTTTTTTTTTTTTTTTTAATTCTCAAAATCCAAAGTTCTGCTTGCATCCTGCCCCAAGAAAAGTTACAATATCTAAAAAACGAAAAATTTTTTTTTCGATTTTTTTACTGTAATTTAAAGGGGGTTTTGATTTTTTTTATGATTTTTTTTTCAAACCAAGAAAAAGGCATGGGATTCTTTGCAGATTGTACAAAATGAAAAATTTATGCTTAAGTTTTTTTTTTTTTTTTTTAAAAAGGTCAACCTAAAGAATAGAAAAAATCGAAAACCGCGGTTTTTTTTTTTTTTTAAGGCCTCGCCCCTGATTTATAAATATCGAAACAGTTTTAAAAAATTAAAATAACTATAAACACCGAACCATTTTGCATTTTCCAAAGGGTGCCAACATTTTTTTTATGCCCCTTGTAAAATTTTAATTACAAAAATTGCCCTTCCCACAAATTATATAACCTTAAACAAAACAAACATTAACAAAGAAAAACATAAAAACAAACAATAGCTTCTTTATACTAATTCGAATCACTTTTTGAATACCAGTAATTTTTTCGGGATAAACCCATATTATTAATCAATTTGAAGAGCCACTCCCTTTTTGGAAAATCAGTTGGTTAAGTAATATATTTAAAAAAATAAATCCTTCCTGAAAAAAGGAGTAAGATAATTTAATTACCTTATAATAAAAACCCCTAAACAATGTTTATAAAAAAAATGTAATTAAATTAATGTTTTCATTCCTTCCCGTTTGGCATAAAAAAAAAAACCCATCACATTGTTTTTTTTTTTTAATGCCCTTTTGTTTTTTGAAAAACTGCCCTTTTAGCATTAAACATGTGCTCCATTCTTAATTAAATTTAAAAAAACTTTTGAATTATTTGTATCAAATTTAAATTGCAAAAGCTAAATTTCAAGTGGGACCCACTATCATTTTTTTTTTTTTTTTTTTTTTCCCCCTAAGAATTTTACAATTTTTATTTTTATAAAGAAAAATTAGTCAATTTACAGTTATTTATTTTTTTAAACCGCGGAGAAAAAAGATTAATATATTTTGGAATTTCCAATTATTTAAGATTATTTTTAAATGGTTTTTATTACACTCAAACACCTTTTTTTATGATTCCAATCCCATTGTTTTTTTTTTTCCATAATACATAATTCGAATTACAAAAAGAGAAACCCGTATAAAATAAATCATTTTTTCCAAAGCGAATAATAAATCGTTAAAACAAAGGAACCACCAACCCCCTAAACCCATACCTCGCCAACAAAAGACTTAAACAAAAATTAATTTTGCCCTGCCATCTTGAACAGCGAAACTATCGGTTTTTTTTTCACCGAAAAAATTTAAAAATTTAAACTTCCTCCCTCACGGACCTCCCTTAAAGTATCCTTATTAGAACCGAACGCGGCCTTTTGTACATTGCAGCCAAACGGATCCTTTTTTTCTACACTTACACTTTTTTTTCCTATGACATTTATTGCCAAATTTCCAAGAGAAAAAATGCCAATATGTAAACAGGTTGAACCGCCCCCTACACCTTTTCGCCCCCCCCCCGCTTGGCCATTAATACAATTTTTTTGAGCGATAAAAAATTAATCATCCCTGTCTTTTTTTTTCGCGTTAATAATTCACACACCTTATAAAGGGAGTCTCTATTAAGGCCCTTGCCCCCTTGCTTATTAAAAATTCTCCTGCAATAAACTATTTAGTCCCTGTTCGCCGTTTGATCGAGGGTCCCGTAGAAAACCAATGCCCCCAAGGGGGTTTTTTTTTTGTTCCCCCCCCAGCAGTTTTTGTTTTTTTTTTTTCTTTTTGAGAAGAAATAAAGTGCTTTAACTTGGTTTCCCGGTTTTTTTTCCAGGGCCGGATAAGAAAAATTTAGAAAATTGAGCCCAAACCTATTAAAAGGAAATATTTGGGGTTCCAAACATAGAGGAAGGAAAGAAAGAATAGAGGAAGGTTTCCCCATGTTAATATGCGCCCAGTAAAAGCCGCAACAAAATGAAGGCAGCTAGAAGCGGTTGGGCATCTTGGGTAATCCCTCGGTGTTCAAGTGTTTTCCGGTCACTCATGTGTTGGCGCAAAGTACTCACAAAAAACCGGCTAAGAGCGGTTTGGCATCTTTGGGATACCTCAAGTGCCAGAGTGTATGTTTTTTTTTTTTTTTTTTTTTATGCCAGTTAGCCTCGAAACCCCTGACAGCCCCTGCGTCAAACTTTTTTTTTGAACTCATAAAGACCCACTCTAACCCTCTCCCGTTGTTTTTTAACTCCTATGGTCAAACCTTATATGTAGATGGCAAACTACAACTGGAAAGAAAATATAACGTAACATTGTTATTAGGGTTTGTTTCAACCTTAAAAACCACCTTCCTGGAACCACCATTCATTTTTTTGCATTGCCAAAATAGCTGACGAAACAAAAACTGCCGTTTTTAATTTTTTGACCTAAAACCATTTTTTAATCCGAAACCCCAACAACATGATTTTTTCGTCAAAAATGGACGAAATTTTTTGGGGTCATAATTTGGGAGCAAATCCATTTCTACGAATGCCAAGCCCTTTTGAACAAGTTTGTGGGGTATTATCAAAATTTTTTTGTTTTAATTTTTCCCTTGTTCCCCAATATGCCATTTTTAAGAGGCAAAAAAAATCAGTTTTAAAAAATTAAAATTCGGAAGGGCAAAAAACAAGAAAGTTTTCTTAAAGAAACCTAAATAAGCTTACTTTCCCTGGTTTACTTAAAATACTTAACCCTTGAAATTCAACGGGAAAAAAACAAACTAGGTTCCCATTAACAGTAATAATCAAATCAACAATTGGGGTTCCCTACCTAGAAATTTTACACACATTAGAAAAAACAATAGCTTAAAACGACAAGGCAATCCAAGCCTTATAAGCTAAAATCTTTTCTTAAAAGCAAAAAATCCAAAACCTATTTTTTTTTTTCTAAATATTCTTATCAAAAAAATAAACTTATTCCTTTTTTAAATCGTTCGCCCTTCGAATTTTTTTTTTTATTTTTTTATATCAAAGAATAATTCAATATTTTATTAAATACCAAAAATAATGGAAAACTACTCCCAAAAAACAAGCATTAAAAAAAAAAAAAATAAATGTAAAAAAAAAACCTAAGTCCGAATTTTTTGTACTTGCAAACAAATGCCCTGCCGCTTTTTTCCTTGGGTAAAACAATTAAATGAACAATCCAAGAATCACATTGTGCTTACAATTTTTTTTTATGACGTCCCATTTTCCCCAAAATTGATTTCATGGAAAAATTATTTTGGCTTCAAAATAATTTTTTAAAAAAAATAAAAGTTTGTTTCCCCTCATGGCCAATTTGTTTTGGATTATTGGGTTTGGCACAGTTGGGGATGTTTTTTAATTGACCTCCCCAAAATTTTGAAATTTTTCAATGCTTTTAATTTCAAAATGGAAAATTCCGGGCCGACAGATCGTAAAGATTTATGTCCCGTCCGCCGACAGAACAGGCCCGACAAAAAGTAGGGGAAAGTTTGGGGACTCCCTGAGGTCCCATAAGGCGTTTTTCCTAACAAAAAAAAAAAAATAATTTTTTTTAAGAAACGTATGTTTATAGATTTTTTTTTTTTTTTAAGAACAGAAATTTGGTATATTTTTGGAAGGGGGGGTACGGAACAGACAGAACGGAAACCCAATCGACCACATTGTCCCCCAATACCTAACTTTTTTTTTTCCATTTTCTTTTTTAATTCTTTCCGAATAAAAACACGAAAAGTAAGGCCCTAAGAAAATAATCCCCCCGAAATCAATGCCCCCAAAATCAAGCTAATAAGAAGAACCCCCAACGGGCCCACCCCCGAAAAACACACTGACGCAATCCCATCGAAAGCCCCCCAGTTTTTGACGGCCCCTAATAAACAAATAATAACCAATCCCAAGAAAACGAAATCCGCCACCTTCCGGCCAAACAACGCCTGGTGCATGATTTTGAATCAACGTTGGTTATTTTTTTTTTTTTTGGCCCCCGGGGGCCCAACTATCCCGATATTCCCCCCGGGTGCCGGCCCCGGAGAGCTTTTCCTTCTCTCTCCTCTCCCCCCTCCATAAGAAGATGGAGGAGGCTTGGCGGGTTGAAATTGAGTGAAGCCGTTTGAGGAAAAAGTCCCCCGCCAAAACCCGTAGTAAGTCCCAAACAAAACTTTCTTCCACGTTGGAAGTTCCTTGCTTATAAAATGGGCTCAGTTTTGTTTTTTTCCTTAAAAAACGTTGATTAAAAAAATCAAAGAAATACTGAGCAGTTTTGTTGGTTTGGTTGGTTTGGGTAGACCAATATTTTTTCCAGGCCCTTTTTGTTGGGGTGCTTGGTCACAAAGACCCGGCCTTTAATAAACCTTTTCGTTCCAAGAAAGGACCGGAAACACGACATAACACCCCCCACAACATACAAGACAGATTCGCCCTAACCCCAATCCTATCGCCCCACCCCTCCACAATTTTTTTAGACCTGTTCCCCCCCCCCCTGAAAAAGGGGAGGGAATAGCCCCCCCAGGTAACCTGTACCCGTTGGTTTAAAACCTGCGCAATGACGAAACAGCAGTGAATTTTTTCGGACCCCAACAGATTTTTAACGAGCGCACGCGTTACTTCCCACATATACCTGGCCGGTAGGTCTCCAGTGGTTAAACCGGACTCCGATTTCGCGGGACCTTTTTTCGGATCTCGAAAAAAGACGCTTGAACCCCTAGGCTCCCCCCACGGCGCCCCCCTAATTTGCCCTGAGAATTTTTTGTTAAGGGCCGTAACACGAAGATCTTGACAAACATTTAAAACACCAATTGAAAATTTTTCAATAGGAATTTATTCCCGTTCACAAGTAGGAAAGAGCGTAAATAAAATTTATATCAAAAAGAGTAATTAAATATCAAATATAAGGGTAAAATGCTAAGTTTGTTTTTTTTTGTATGGTGTTTTTTTTTTCCACCGCAGGGACCCTTAAAAAAACCAAATCCTCTAACAACCATTTTTTAAATTATTCCATAGAATAGCCCCAAAATATTAATTTATTACATTTTTTTTAAAGGACTTGAGTGTTTTTTTTGGCCTCAATTTTTTTTAAGATGTCCCCGGGCGGAGGTTTTTAAATTTTGAAGACCAAACCCTTAATAACAATATAGTGCCAAAAAATATGTTGGGAAATAATGCGTTTGTAATTTTTTTGTATAAACCAAAAACCAAATACCATAATACCATTTTAATTTTGCATAAGTGCCCTTCTATATTTAAGCATTTTAAAGGAGCTTTGTGGTTTTTTTTTTGGCCTTCATTTTTACCAGAATTGGCCCCGGCACCTGGAAAATGGGACTTTAATTTTATTGTTTTTTTTCCCAAACCGATTTATAACATATAACCCGAAATACGAGTGGAGTAATATGCCCAACATTTCCACGGTATAATCCCCTATTAATTTCTTTCCCTTTATTAGGGCCCTGGCCTTTTGTTTTAAACTATCCGGAATTAATTTCACGGGGATTATTTCCTGCTTTTTGGTTTTCCTATTAAAGTAAATAATTTTAAAATCACAACAATAAACTGGGTTTGGGTAGCAAATGTAAGCTTGTAAAAGGCACAAGACACCTGAATTGTCACAAAATGGTAAGTAATTTCCTCCCACGGTGGAAAAAAAATATTTTGTTAATTATACAGTTTTTTTTAATTGAGAGTCAGAAAACTCAAAAACCAAATCGAAATTGTAGTAAAGTCTATGCCCAAACTCCAACTGTAAAATAATGCCCCAAATATTTTTACCGGTAGCGCTTTTTGTTTTTGGGCGTACTTACAAAAAGCGATTTCGAATGCTTTTCACTTGTGGATAACCTGGTTTTTTTGTTATTAAAAGTTTTTTTTTTTTTTTTTTGGCAGCAGCGGCCCAAAGAATCTCCCCCATCCCTCCCTTTATTCTACCTCCATGGGCCGAGAGAGAGAGAGGAGGAAGCCCCTTGTTTTGTTTTTCCGTAGCACAACCGCCTGGCCGGGTTTCCAACGTTAAAGGTTCCCCAATGTTATTCTATCATGTTTACCAGCCCCCGCAACCCTCCCCCTTGATTTGTTTTTTTCTTACCTCAAAAACGAATTTTTATTACTGGGCCGCCTCCCCCGATTTTTCCCCTCGTTTTTTTTTTTAATATTATTTTTCCTCCCCCTTCGTTTATTATCTATCCGTGCGGGGGAAGGTCCCATGAAAGAAATTTTCGGCCTCCAATTTGGGGGTGGTTTTTGAGGGCAATAAAATCCCGATCGTCGGACGTTTAAAACAAAAAAATCGAAAAACCCCCCTGGTTGTGTTTAATACTAACCTTTTTACAGGCCCCGGAAAAAAAAACCCCCCCCCCCGAAGAATAGAATGGGAGTTGGGGAAAAGGTTAAGCATGGGGCTCTTGGGCGTTTTGGGGAACAAAAGGTTGAAAAGCCGACGAAAAAAAGGCAAGTTGGGACCGTTTTTTTTTAAAAAAGGAGAAAGCTGTTGCATGAGCCCCATAACTGGTTTTTTCATGAGGTTGATATCCCCTCTTCTAACGTTTTGTGTTTTTTTTTTTTTTTTTTTTTTTTTAAAGCCGTTTTTTTGGTTTTCTTGTGGTGAGGCCCAGTGGCTTAGTGGGGAAAGTGGCTGCGGCAATTGGCCCACGCCACAGGTTCCGGGGAAAATCGACTTCCCGGATTTGTGGCGAGTTGGGACCCATCTTACATCCCTTTTGAAAGTGGGGTTTTCCCCGAATAAAAGGGTTAAACCAAGCATGCCTTTGGGGACTAAAACACTGGGGGCGCGTTTTTCCCGCATGGGGCCCCTGTGATCCCCGTAAACCGGGACATAAATGCCTAGCACTTCCCCCCCAGAGCCCCTAAGTTACCCCCCGAAAAGCCCTTTGGAAAATGGCAACTGCAGGCCCTTTCGCTTCAAGTAATGGGCTTGTTTTTTTTTTTGCGCCCCGGAGGAGGTTTTGTGGGTTTTATTTTTTTTTAGGTTTGTCTGTGGTGCTCATGAACCATGGTTGTTCCCGTTCCCCCTTTGAAGTTGCAAACAAGTTTTTTTCCCAACAGAAATACAAATAAGTTTTTCCCTCAATTGGTTTAAGTCATGAAGTGGAACGAAGCCCCTTTACCTTTGGACACACATAAACACCAATCCTCGTCCGAAAAAAAAACAAATAAAGCAAGGAAAATAAATACGTTAACGTGAAACAACCAATTTCACCCCCCCTAAACGTCCGATTTGTTCCACGCCGATTTGCTTGTTTTTCGATGAAATGAAAACCCTCCAATTTTTTTTAACTTTAACCAAAGCGCAGGCCTTTAGTCTCCTTTTATAAGAATTGAAAGGGCTGAGTAAAAACCCCAAGATCAAAATACCCGACTTAATGGCGAATTTTCCTAGAATCCGATTTTTTGACCTCCGACCCAGGCAAACGCTGAAAAAAAAAAAACTTTTTACACGCACCCCCGTGAATTTTTCAAAATCGACGTCCCCGCGCCCATAAAACCCAAATCTGACGACAGTTTTTTTTTTTTAATGTTTTTCCAGTTTAGTAATGAACGCAATTAAAATATTCTTTCATAAAAATCTGCAAAATTTAAAATTAAATAGAAAAACTTCTGCAAGTTTTGTTTTTGAGAAAATTTTGTTTTTTCCACTTAGTAAGATAAACAGTTTAGATACTAAATATCTCCCCCTTGTTTAGATCACTTTTTAATTCGATCCATTATGGAAAAAATATAACTTAATTGCCCCCAAATGAATTTCCACCAGCTTTTAGTGGTTTGTAAAAGACAATATTTTTTTTTTCAGGCTTTGGTGTGTGCTTTGGTCCCATAAAGAACCCCCGCTTATAAAGACCAAATATCGTCAAGAAAAGGGACCCTGACACGGACAATACCACACAATACATATGACAGATGGGCCTGGCAGGAAAAAGGGGAACGGAGGGAAAAATTAGTCCCCTCCCAGGACCCTTTACCCGGTGGGGAAAACTTGCCGCCCCCAAATGAACCCGGCCACAAGGACCTTTTCGGACTCAACCAGAATTTTTTAACGAGCAACGTTAACTCCGCAATATACTTTGAGAAACATAAAACATCCAATGGCCCCTTACCCGGATTCCGGAGCCCGAAAACCCAAGGCTTATCCTTCCCACCTAACCTTTTTTTTTTTGCGCCCGACCGCCGGGGTCCGGCCATAAGCCTTTTAGTTTTTTTTTGGCATTTGTTTTTTGCCCCCACCGCGGAAGCGATTGGTGGGGGCTTTTTCACTTGAGTCCAAAATTTCCTCCCCTACTAGTATCCGCCCCAAACGGGCATCAAAACCCGTTCATTTCTTTCATCCCGCTCTAGCCCATGTAAATCTTTTTTTTTTTGTTTTTTTATTGTTTTATTTTGTATTGTTTTGCTATTTTTTTTTTTTAATAATTTTTTTTTTCCTTTTCCTTTGGTGATGATGAAATGATTGATGCCACTGGCGAAAAATATTCCAAAACCTACGTAAAATTACCATTCCCTGGAAGCTTTTTTTCCGGCAAAGTCAAATTCGTTCGATTTTTTCCCATTAAGGTGGCGGATCGTTTTTTTTTTTTTTGTGTTTTTCGAAGTAACAAACCCTTTTTGGGTTTCGAAATTTCGAACCCTCCCGGAAGTGGAGGTCCCCCCAATTAACGAAAATAAGATAAACACACGAGTAAAAAGGGTTCCCCTCCGCTTGGAATTTTGTTTGTAAACCACAAGTGTATTTTTTTCGACAAAGGTTTGGATTCACGGGAAAATAGAAAAATACTTACAGAATTTATGAAAAAATGGAATTTTATTGCGAAAACAGTGTGTTAAAATTTCAAATGGTTTTTTTTTTCACAATTCGCCCAACTTTTCTTACAAAGTCCCGTGGTTTTTACATAATAGCGTAAAATTAATTTTTTTTTTTTTGTTTCCTAAATTAAAAATTCCAATTTTTTTTTAAAAAAAAAAAAAAAGGTTCTTTTTACTCAATACAGATGGTCCACTATTTCCATTTGCCAATTCGATTCCATTATTTTTTAAAATTGGGAATTAGTGAAAAATGGATTTGTTTTTTTTTAGGAAATTTAGTGGAAAGCAGTGGAAAATTTTTTTTTGGAAGTTTAGTGAAACAGGGAATTTGGGGTATTAGGAAAAAAAGGAATTGGGGGGGGCAGTGAAGAAAAGGGGGAAATTTGGGGAAACTGAAGAAAAAGGGGAAATTTAAAAAATTAAAAAGGCTCCACCGCATCACCCCTTCCCTAATGCATTTCTCCACTAAATTTTTTTCCCAATTCCAAAAATTTTCCCCTAAAACATTCCCCAAAATCCCCCCCTTTTTTTTTTCCCTTTTTCCCGCAAATTTTCCCCTTTTTTCCCCCTTAACCCCCCAGCCAAAAATTTACATTTTTTTTAAAACTTTCCCCCGCAAATTCACATTTTTTTAAAAACTTCCCCGCCCTTCCCCATTTTTTTAAAATTTCCCAAAATTTTTTTTACTCATTTTTTATTTTCTCCCATGCCCTCGCCAAAATTTACTAATGCCCCTTGTTTTTTACAATTCCCAAAATTTCCAAATTTTTTCCCCCCAATTCCCCCAAATTTTCCCTTGTCCCCCCTTTTAAAATAATTAAAATTTTTTATATTATTTCCTTTTTCTTAGGTTGGAAAAAAAAAAAACCACTAAATTTAAAATAAAAACCCTTTTTTAATTTTTTAAAAAAGAAAGGTAAAGTCCAAACCTTTTTCCACAAAAAAAACTGGTGGGGGTTTTTGCGGGGTTTTTTTTTGTAAACGTGGGCTACTTTTAAAAAAACGATTTTTTTTTTTTGCAGATTTATTTTGGTTTTTTGGGGTTTTGGAAATTTTTAAAAAATGGATGTTTTTGGGAGTATGTTTTTTTTTTATGGCGGGTTTTTGATGAAATAGGGAAATCCCCAAAAAAGAAAACGATCGTGAATTTAAAATTTTTAAGACGCCCTTTTGTGGAAAAGGTGCTAAGTTTAACCCTTTTTTTTAAAAAAAAATTGAAGAATTTTTGTGGGCCCAAAGGGAACCAAAAATTTTTTCCAAATTTTTTTTTTAAACCCAAAAACAAGGGGTTTTTTCCCTTTTTTCCTAAAATTTAACTATAGTAATATTTTTTTTTTTAAAAGTTTTTTCAAATTTCCCCCTTTTTTTTAACAGTCCCCCGAAAATGGAAAAAGGGAAAAAAATTTTTTAAAATCCTTTTTTTTTTCCCCCTTTTTTTTTTCTTTTTTTTTTCCCCTTAAAAATTTTTTTTTTTTTTCCCACTAAGCCCTTCATTTTTTTTTTTTAATGCCCACCCCCCCCCCCGTTTTGAAAAAAACCGGGGTTTTTTTTAAAGGATTTTTTTTTTTTCCCTTGCCCCAACCCCCAAATTTTTTTTTTTAAAAAAAATTTAAAAAAAAAAGAAAAATTTTAGTAAAAATTTAAACTTAGTGTGATCTGTGGGGCAATTTTTTTTTTCCCCCCCCGTCCTGGGAAAAGTGGGGGGTTTAAATTCCCGGAAAAATTTTTTTAAAAAAAACTTTTTCCCTGGTTTCCCCCCCAAAAAAAAAAAAAAAAAAAAGTTTTTGAATTTAAAAAATTTTAAAAACAATTTTTTTTTCCCTTTTTTATTGGGTTTTTTTTTGGGTTTTTTTTTTTTTGAAAGGGCCCCCAGTCCCCCCCCTTTAAAAAGGGGGGTATAAAAAAACTAATAACATTTTTTTTTTCGAGAACAAAACCGGGTAATTAAATCCCCTTAAAACACTAATGGGGAAAAGAAAAAAAATTTTCTTACTAAAAAACCCCGTTTCCAAACTTTGATCCCTCCCCCTTCCCCTTTTTTGAAAAAATAAAAAATTTAAAAAAATTTCCCCCGGGGGAAACCCAATTTTTTTTAAAAAAAAATTTAAAAAGTTTTTCCCCCAAGTTTTAAAAACCCCCTTTAAAGGGTTTTTTTTTTTTTTGCCCCAAGCCCCGGCCCAAAATTCAAAAACAAGGCCCAGAAAAAGCCCCTCCCCCCAAAAAATGAGCGTAGAAAAAGGAAATTTTTTTTTACGTCCCCCCTTTTTTTTTTTCCCCGTTTCCAAAAAATTTTTGAGAAACTATTTTTTTTTGGACGCATTCCCCGGGAAACCCCAAAAAAAGTTTGGGCCCCTTTTAAAACGAAAATGGGTTTTTTCCCAAAAAGGGTTTTTGAAGGGGTTTTTTGGGGCCCCTTTAAACTTTTGGGGAAAAACGTCCCCCCTTTGGAAACCAATTTACGCCCAAAAAAATTCCCCTCCCCCCAACTTTTTTGGGAAAAAAAATTCTTTTTTTCTTCGGGCCCCTTTAAAATCCCGGGGTTTAGGGGAAAAAGGCCCCTGGCCCCAAGGTTTTTTTTCCTAGTTTTTTCCCCCCTGTTTTTGAAACCTTTGGAAAAAACAACTTTTGGCCAAAAAAAAAATTTTTTTGGGGGGGGCCCCCAAAGGAAAAACCCCCTTTTAAAAATTTTTTTTCTCGTATAATGGCCCAAATTTTTTTAATCAATTTTTTTAAAAAAGGGGGGGAAATTAAAAAAATTGGAAAAATTAATTTAAATTTTTTTAAAGCCAAAGCGGAAAAATCCCCCTAAAATGACACAATTTTAAACCCAAAAAACGGGGGGAAATAAAAATTCAGCATGAAAAAACGCTTTTAAACGGTTTTTTTTGGGCCCCAGGTCCCCCCGGGGTTTTAAAAAGGGCCTTTTAAAGGAAAAATCAAATCCCTGTTTTTTTTTAAAAATTGGAGGGTTTAAAACCCGTTTTTTTTTTTTTTTTCGGACTTTTTTAAATAAAAAAACTTCTTAAAACAGTTAACCGTAAACCCCCTTAAAATTTTTGTAAAAATCACGGCCCCCAAATTTTACTAATAAAGTGCCCTTTTTTTCCCTTGGGGTTTCCCTACGCCGGGCCCCTGTCCTTTTTGTTTTCCCTTGGGGTTTTTTGTAAATTTTATTTAATTTTTTTTTTAAAAAAAATTTCCCTTTTTTTTTTTTAATATCGTGCCCCAAAAAAAAACGAAAAATTTAAACCAAAAAATCAAAAAAAGCATTTTTTTTCTTAAAAAACTAAACCCAAAAAATTTCCCCCCCTAAAAAACTTTAAAAAAAGGGAAATTTAAAGGTTTTTTTGGCCCCTTGGGGTTTTATGGGAAAATATCTTTTAAAGAAAGTTTTTTTCAAATTTTCATAAAAATTAAAAAATTTTTTTTAAAAATCCGGGGGGGCCAAAAAAAATCCCCCTTTTTTTTTAAATCAATAAAACCCCTGGCAAAGTTGGGTGCCCCTTTTTTTTTAAAGAAATCGGTTTTTTTTTTAAAGTTTTCTTTTTTTTTTTCGCCCCCTAGTTGGGGAAAAAATAAAAAAGACCCTCTGATTTTGGTTTTTAAAAAAAATTCCCCTTTAAATTTAAAACGGGATTTTTTTTTTCAGGGGGGGGCCCTTTTTTCGTTTTTGGGGGAAAAATTTTTTTATTTTTGGGAAAGTGGGTTCTTTTTTTTTTTGGCGGGCCCCTTTTTTTCCCAAAGCCAAACTAAAAAAAAAACTTTTTTTTCACGTTTATTTTTTAATATAATCATTTTAAAAAAATAAAACCTTTTCCCCAAAACATTAGGACCCTTTAAAAAATAAAAAATTAATAAAACCAATCCCAAATTTAAAAAACCAATTTAAAACTTTTTTTTCACGTTTTTTTATAAAAAAAAAAGTTTTAAAAGAAACCCCAACCCCCGTTGAAAAAAAGCCTTTTTTTTAAAATCCCTGAAATTTTTTTTTTTTTCACTCCCCCCCTCGTAACCTTCCCCCTCGGGAAAAAATTTTTTTAATTTAACCTTTGTTTTAAAAAGCCTTTAAAATTTTTTACACTAGGTTTTTCATAATTTGCTTTAAATTTTTGTACTCCCCGTTGGGGTTTTCCGAATATTTGGGGAAAAAATACCCAAATCTTTTTTAAAAAACGAGCGATTTTTTTAAAACAGTTTTGAGTTAATTTTTTCCCCTATTTTCCGTGCCGGAAAAAGAAAAATTTTCCCCCATAGGAAAATGGATTTTTACTCTTTTTTTTGGAAATGGAAAAAAAAAAAATAAAAGAAAACAAATTTTACGTTCCCCAAAACCTTTTTTAAAAAGGGGGGTTTTTAAAATCAGTTTTTATTTTTTTAATTTTTTTTACTCCTTTTTTCCCTTTTCCCCGAAAAAATGCATTTTTTCCCCCTTTTAGAAAGGGGGAAAAATTTTTTTTTCCCTTTTTTTTTTAAGAAATGTAAAAAATTCCCACCAAAATTTTTTGATTTTTTTTGCGAATTTAAAGGGTAAAAAATTTCCCTTTGGCCCCTGGGGGCCCCCCAACCAAAACCCCAAGCGGACCCTTTAAAAAAGGGAAAAGGGTTTTTTTTTTAATTCCCCCCCCCCCTTTTTTTGCCCCACCATAAATCAAAAAGGGATCGGATTTTGGAAAAACCAACATCAAAGGAAAACCCCCCCCACCCCGGGGTTTTTGATGGGGGCCCCCCAAAAACCCCCAAATTTAAACCAAAACCCCCAGGCAACCTTTGCCGACCCACCCCCCGGCATGCATTCGAAACCCTAAAGGGGAAAAATAGCCCTTGAATGTTTGGGGGCCCTGTAAAGGGGGCGGGTTTTTTTTCTTTTTAAAATTTTATTTGGGTTTTTCCCGCAAAAAGGGCCCCTTCTTATAAATGAAAATAAAGGCCCCAGGTTTTTCGTTTTTTAAAAAATCCCCCCGGGTAAAGAAACTACACTGGGGTATTGGGGAAGGGTTGGGCCCCCCTAAAATTAAGAACCACCCCCGCCCCCCCGGGAAAAAACGAAAACCCAAAACCCTGGATGGGAAACCAAAAGCATATTTTTTTTTTTTAAGGAAAAAAAGGGGTTCGTGCTTGGGCCCCGGTTTTTTGCTTTTCCCCCAACCCAAATTTTTTTTTTTTTACCCATTTAACCCACCAAATTTTTTTTGAGATACCCTTGCCGGGATTTTGGGAAAATTTTTTTTCAAAAAAAACCTAATCTTTAAAAACATAAAACCCTTCCCGGAAAAGATAAAAGTCAACTCGCCCCAAAACCCAAAAATTTTAAGTTTTTAAATTTCCTTTTTTGTTTTTTTTCCGCAAAATCCTTTTTAAAAAACCCAAAAGGACTCTGGAAATTTTTAATTTTTTAAAGGGGGAAATTTTTTTTTTAAAAAAAAATATATGCCCCAGGTTTTAAAAAAAAAAAAGAGCAAAAAAAGTTTTTTTTGGAGTAAATTTAAAAAACAGTAAACAAGAAAATAGCTTTTTCAATATTTTTTTTTTTTTTTTTTTGCAAATTCCCCTATTATATCCAAAAAATTTAAATTGATGCCCCTAGGGAAAATGAAATGAATTTAAAAATTGGGGAAAAAAAAAAAAAAACCCCCAAAAATTTTTTTTTCCCTTTTTTTTTTTCTTTAAAAACTTAGTGGGTTTTAAA